>OMKZ01055569.1:6679-22192 GCA_900302535.1 Neoniphon sammara
TGTGGTAGAAAAAAAAAAAAAAAAAAAAAAAAATTAAGGTAAGAACCCAATTTTGAGAAACATTTATTGTAAGACTGCATTACGATATATAATCCAGTAGTTGACTGCAAACCACAAATCTCTAGAGCTAGTTTAAAAGTGTTTCAAAATGAGTAAATGGCAACATGACTGGGTATATCTGAAAGCACAGCTTCTGAAAGCAGTGCAACATAGACACTTTCTTACTCCTAACGTCACATTTCCACGCTTTGTAGTTACATTATGTTCTTATACCCCTCCAAGTGTTTTCCCAGCATTAATGAGGTTTTAATTTTGGTCTGACTTTTTTTTACCATGTACCTACTGTAACGGGTGTGGTTTGGACCCAAAAGTACAACAAAGCTCAGCAACAGTTGGTAATAACTTTTATTGTCAACACAGCACACCGTATGCAGAGCAGGGGGAATAAGTGCAGCACACAGTTCAATCCTCAGGCTAACAGCCCACACACAGTCTCTGAAGTATCGGCTTGGAGGAAAGGGATGGCCGAACTTGGCCATCGTGGTTGTTGCGAGACTGGCATCAGGGGGCTCTCCCGAACCAGCTTCACCTTGGACACGTGGAAGGTTGGGTGGATCCGCATGGTGTGGGGGAAGCTTGGGCCTGACCGCCACAGGGTTGATCACCTTTTTGATGGGGAACGGGCCTGGGAATGATGCCGGTTGGCGGTGGTCGAATAACAGGCTGCAGCTCGCAGGAGCGCAGACCTGGCCTGGGTCCAGGTGAGCGCAGTGAGCGGAGCGTCCACAGTGCTGTACCCTTGGATGAACCTCTTGTAGAAATTGGCGAACCCCAGGAACTGCTGCAACTGCTTACGTGAGTCGGGGATGGGCCAGGAGGCGACGGCGGAGACCTTGGCGGGGTCCATCTCCATTCGGTCCTGACTGATGATGTAACCCCAGGAAGGAAACAGAAGTGGCATGGAACTCACACTTCTCCGGCTTTACGAACAGGGAGTTCTCCAGCAGGCGTTGCAGGACTGTCTGGACGTGGAGTACATGTTCCTGCTTAGTCTGGGAGAAAATCAGGATGTCGTCTAGGTAGACAAACACGTACTCGTTTAACATGTCTCTTAAAACATCATTGATGAGGGCCTGGAAGACAGCAGGGGTGTTGGTGAGCCCAAAGGGCATTACCAAGTACTCAGGTCCGGTGGGCATGTTGAAGGCCATCTTCCACTCGTGCCCCTCCCGAATCCGGACCAGGTGATAGGCATTGGAGGTCCAACTTGGTGTAGATAGTGGCCCCCTGAAGCAGGTCGAAGGCCGAGGCGCTGAGGTGGAGCGGGTAGTGGTTCTTAACAGTGATGTCGTTCAGGCCCCTGTGATCGATGCAGGGCCTCAGAAAGCCATCCCTCTTGCCCACGAAGAAGAACCCCGCCCCGTGGTGAGGGGGGCGTGGTTACTGGTGGAGTGGAGCAGGGAGTGGGAGAGTGTAAAATTACTGGCATAGAGGGCTGAGTGTGACACCTACAGTATTTTTCTATGGGTTATTACACAGGTGAACACACTGGAATAAAGTACTGCACAGTTTCATCAAAGTGGGTTACCAGAAACGTATTTCCTTCTACAAGCGAAAATCAACAGATTCATGAGGAATTTTGCCTTTAAACTTGAATTCAGTCATTTGTTGTTGAGTCGGTTTATGTAGTTGGTCTTCAAGGCTGTGAAAGAGTGTGATATTTTCTTTGGAGTCAACCTTCACCCACAGCACAAGTGCTCAGCTCTAGGACGAAGCAAGCATAATTTAACTCATCAATAAAAACTCTCTGTAAAATGAGGCTAATAATAGCACTGCAGTCGACTGGTGCTGGAAAAACACTGATGACAGATGAGAACAATATGTGCTGTCTAAAAGACCGGTTAATTATGGAGTGTGTCCATCCAGCCAATCAATTATCACCATTGTGAGGGGTCACTCTGCAACCAAGTATTCGATACCTTGCGCAGCAGAAATGAACGGCAAAACTTTTTAATCAGTGGAACTTTTTGCAATATTCAGACTATCTATGTGCAGCGTTAATAGGAACTCCTTTCCTAATGACCCTTCAACAGTTTTCAGAGTCACAAATGAAACCAAGACCTAAGCCTGGAGAGTGTATCATGGCACCCAGTATGCAAGAAATGAACAGGTTTTATGCTGCCGTTCAACTCTGCAGAGATTAACACCCTAATAAGAAGGTAAGCAGCACGCAAAACAGCAAAACATCAAGCCGTCATGAATAAACCAGTGAGAAAAAGCGGAAAAAAATGCAGGCTGGAATTCAGCTGTGGTAGCTCACATCCATAAAACATGCCCTGTTGAGACACTGGCACAGGCTTTATCAAATCTTCATTTTCTGTCCTCCATTTAATAGAGCTCCAACACACTAATTTGAGCCAAATGAGAAGGACAGAAGCAGGAGTATTAAAGCAAATGGCCATTCCCTGAGGAGCAGCCAGGGCCTGCCTGCTTAAAACCAAGGCTATCCTATTTAATATTTACCGCTGTGTCCTCTTCATAGCAATGATGTATGCCACAACACAATAGTAAGGGCTTTTACTGTTAGTCACCCACTTTCTGCTAAAAGACCAGTGACGTTGACATTCATTTTCACTGACAAATGAAAAAAAAAAAAGTGCCCAGGTTGCCTCCAAAGTTAGAGCAGATCAAGGGCGACAGGACGTGTGGGGAGGGGTGACCAAAGGCTGAGGCTGCTACATGGTAACTCAACAGCATGTTTGCTTACAGTCTCGCCTTAGCATACGGAGCGGTGGGAGAAAAATAGATCTGTTTAGCACATGACAGCTTCCATCAATCAGGAGCGAGCGCTGCTGGAAGGGGAGACACTCCGGGGATCAAACGGGGCCTCCTGTCTGTCTGTCGCCTCCTCTCGCCGAGCCACGCTTGACTTTCCCAGTCAGGTAGAGTTTCACCCCAACATCTGACTTGGGCCGCGCTCTCTGGGGGGAAATCATGCTTGCCGCACCGTGGCACGCGCACACTGTTTAAGAATTTATAGGTTGGAATGAGATTTATTCCTCTAATTCTCTGTTGTGGGAGCTGATCGGCATCCAGCACGTGAGACGTGAGCGTATGCTATGTGTGTGATCATATTTTAGCTCATATTTATGCATCGTGGCTTTGAACATTCAAGGGCAACTGCGTGCTCCATTCGACAGGTGGATGCTAGGTAATTCCGGCCTTGATTTACGTCAATAGCATGTGTGCCCGAGAGCAACAGAGCGCAGGTTTCATTTTATCTTAAGGTGAGCTGGTGTGTGTGTGTGTGTACATTTTTTTTTTGACATTTACTGAAGAGGTGCACAGGAAGTGATGCATTTTACATTGACTGCTGCAGCATCGGTGGTTTATTTGAAATATAAAGAAGAAAAGCTGGGTAGTTAGCATGAGCAGTGTTATCTACCATGGCTGAGCAGGCCAAGAAAAAAATGCTTGCCGCAGAAGCTCAAATTCCATCAATACAGAATCCAAGGAAAAAGGAAAGTGACCGTCTCCAAGCTAAAAATTAGAGTGAAAGTTAGCATTGTCCTTTGAAAATGAAAAAACACAGCTGTAAGCTGCACTGAGGGACTGTTGGCTAGTGCTGACACTGAGTTACAGGTTGTAAGATAAATTGCTCTTCAAGTGTAGTACCAAGTGTAATGTTAACATTACAATAAGTAGTGTCAGTCTTTTGTCATTGTAATGCTATTGCTCTCTCTATTCTATACTAGTGGAAATGTAGTGATAGTAGCAATACTAGCAAGATAATAGCAATAGCAGCATGGGCAGCGCGTAATGGAGGCTAGGGGAGGCTAAGCCTTCCCAAATTTTATGCTGGAAAATTGTGGAATGTGCATACATTATATATTATGTGTGTGAGGTTGTCACGTCGCTGCAGCTGCTGCCAGTTAGTCACAATGTTGACGAGTTGGGAGCGAGAACGTGTTGCCATGGTGATAGTCAGCCACAGGGTGATTATGGGTAGGATAAGGCAAAAATAGCCAATCCACCACCGCCAGCCGCTTTGGCGAGTGATTTTTGAAATTTAGCCTTGTCTCATTTCCATAAAAGCATAAAAGCAACATGGATATACGGTCGTTTTTCAAACCAAAAGATAGGCCTGAACAACATAAAAGTACATAAAAGCACCGAGGACCGGGAGCCGCCTGGGTGTAGACATGCTAATGCTGCAGCCACCTACCGGCCTGTGGAGAGGGATGAGCCGGGCTATGGTACAGTAGGCCTATCTTAGATAGGCTATCTAATTAATTCTATGAGTGAGTCGGTCTCATTGTACTTAGTGTATTTTCATTGTGAATTCAGAACCATGGACAGCAGCAAGCAGGGATTAAAAAAAAAAACGTGAACGCGGCAGGGAGATCGACATACAGATAGATGCAGACCATTTCTTAGTCTTCATAGAAATTAATTCCAATGCCCAATTTGCCCCCCCCTCCATCACAGCAACAAAATCCATAGAGGAGGGAAGAGTGAGAGAGAGAGGACATGATGGACAGACACATAGCCTACATACATACATTGAAGTGATCTTAAATAAAAGAAAAACTGTTTGATTTTGGAGCAGAAGCCTTGTTGTGGTCGTTATTATATGATTTACTCTTTCTGAGACTATTGCATGTAGTTAATTATATATTTCATGATCAGTAGTTTCATCCTGGCGCTGTGTATAAAAGTTGGTCAGATAGCCTTCCCAAACGTCACGCTCACCCGCCGCCTATGAATAGCAGTAAAACAGTTATATTGCCTTAACCATTTGTAATATATTCATATAGCGCCGTTGTCCAGTGAAAACCATGTGTAAACAGAATGTCTGCTTTTCACAAACAGAAAAACAGTCATGTTTTTAATTTGGTGACTCTACATTTTCAGTTTATCTAATTAGCTGTGGAAAACTTTAACTGGAGATACATGGTCTTCACTGGACCGAGACAATAGTGTAGATACCGTCTTTGTAGATGCAGTTGCTTTTAGTCATCCACTGAGATTTTGATGTTGTGTCTTTTACAGTTAGCCTGACATGGTCTGATTGACAATGCATATCTGAACAATTAAACACTGTTCTAAATTCATATGCTGGCCATAAAATGTTGAACCAACCTATGTAACCATAGAAACACACTGAAATTTAAGCGTTAAGCTAACTATATTAGCTGCCACATCCTACCTCATTTTTACAGCACCAGTTGCTTAAAAACTGTGGTTATCCAGCAACAAACATTAGCATAACATTAACACTGAGCTAGCAAAGCCATTTTGGTGTACAGTATATTTACATTCTCTACAGTGCTGTGGCTCAAGTAGATTAACGTTAGCTAAAAAAGCTGGTAGCATCACTGCCAGGTTTTCTGAACTGTACGAAAATAGTGCGGGCAGACAATTTTTATATTCACAGCATATCACTCCCTACATTAATTATCTCTCCATATGTTTTATTGTTGGCAAGTGGCCATGGTATGAGCAGGATAATCCACTAGCTAAAACACTCGTCCACGACTGGACCGCAACCCAGAACCGGTCCCTACAGTGCTTGCTACTGGGCCACAAAGATGTAAAGCGACAAAGCAAATAATAACCCCCACCCCGACACACATATACACACACACACACACACACACACACACACCAACTCCCCGTTACTGCCAGCAGTCAGATGACGGCTGTCTGGCTTCACTGCACAGGTGAGACAGGTCGCCTTGCAGTGCAAGTTCACCCAGCGCCATATACACAGAGAGCCATAAACTGTCGCCCAGCCTTCACAGTGCTGGCAACTGACTGATGTGATCAAAGCTGTAAACTATGTCAAATCACACACTCTTAACGCCCGCCTGTTTGAATTTCTCACTAAGTGTTGTGTTAATTTTTTCGTCTCTTTAAGTTGGTCTCTTTTAATTTTAGTATTAATAAGAGGTGATGAGCCTAATTATTTCTGTCTCTCTGTCCCCCCGTTGCACTATGATGCCATCCGTGGTGCTGACACATTGATCAGGACATTATAATCACCACACGAAACAACCAGGAAATGAGACAGTTTAAGGACTTTAATCCATTCCATTTTTTTCTTTTCTTTTTCTGTTTTTTTTTTTTCTGGGAATCCAACTGACTGTAAGCAATCTAAAATTTTAAGATATTTGGTTACAATTTTGGTCTGATCTGTCAATGACATTCATATACTGTATATTGTACCTGAAAATTAACTGCACTATATGCACCAAAGCCCACAGAATCCTCCAGAAATAACCACAATGAGTAAAACCCCAATCTCTCAAGTGTCACTTTTTTCTTCGAAGTCTGCCATAATATTGCCTCTCTGGAAGAGCCTCTTTGACTTTCCTACTACTGTAATTAAGTCACCGCAGGACAACTTTTAAGAAACAAAACTGTCACCACGGAAGTTTAGCATTGGCATTTTCATCAAACCTGATGATTTTTGTGGTTTTCCAAGATGTTTAAAGTGCACTTTAAGATGCACCGGAGGTGTATGGCAGTGATTACTCAGCACAAGATCGCTTATTAGGTGGAAGAAGTGTTCGCTTCTGGAGCTGCTGCGTTAAAACTTAGCCATTTGCTACAGCAAAAAAAAGCAGTGTAAGATGGATTCAATAACTGCTATTCGCTGAGATATTTATATACAGTAGATGATCTGTCCCTTTTTTGGGGGGAAAGATTCTGAATACTGGTCTCTTTCACATCACACACCTATCCGCAATGTGTCCATATGAGGACTCATGTAGTTTGAGCAGCTTTTCTTGTGTGCACGTTACATCATTGTTGCAATAATTACAGTCAGGAAGGCAATCATGGGAGTCATACAAAATGGTTGAAGAATGGGACCAGAATTACATCATTCTATTCTTGTTCACAGTGGAAACAGCAAATTATTTTCACCAGCGGAACAGCACAGCCACCACCCACCCCGACCTCTCCTTCCATCCCAATTACTGAGGGAGCACGTGGCAGCGCTAACATGTGAAAGCCTGAGCCTCCGGGAGGGGAGTGGCGTTACAGTGGACTGCTGGATTAGCGCGCTGGGTATCATCCACAGCAATACAGGGCGCGCCGTTGCACCACAGTCTGGAGAGCTGTTGAGTGACGAGTGTGCGTGCTCCACACCACTGCCAGAAAACACCATCGATCCCCCAAATGCAACACTGCCCGCCTGCACACTCCAGGAGCACCTTGCAGAATGCCAATTCCAAAACTCTTGTCTTTTTCAATGAATGCACAAGTCTGTAACCTGGCTGTCGCAAATTGGATCAGAATCAGTGGAGGTTTTATTCCTTCTGGCAGTGCCTGGAGCCTAGTATTTCACTGCAACAACTGTCAGTCACGGGGAGGAACAGGGGCTGCACATTCGGAGGGGGGGATTTGTTCCTGCTTTTAACTCTGCATGTCTCTCTTCCCAGGGCAAGCCACTTTTGAAGTAGATTACCAGCCAGCTCCTCTGTAACTCCCAGAGTGAGGCCTCTTGCCAGTGTGTTATCAGTATTTGGATTGTCTCATTCTTCTTACATCTATTACTGTCTGCCTCGCCACGCTGTACATCTGGCGGCGTAGTCGCCCAAGACACACACGCTAATTTCTCACTGTAGAGAAGCTGATTATTTTTGTTATGAATCTTTCACTCCAGAAACAAGATCAAGAAAGATCTACGATCGGCTTGAAAATGAGGAGCTATTATCTGTTCTGGGTTTTTGCAAAATGAAATCAGCGGAAACAAAGAAAAAAAAAAGTACTGGACTTGGAAGTAAAGGTGCGCCATAATAAAATTTGTTTTCAAAAGGCACACAGAGAGCATGTTTCTCAGTATTTACAGGGCTGTGATGTAGCTGAATCCGTGGCTGCAGGAAACTCTGCATCGAGCCCCTGGGAAAACAGCATATTTTCTTTTATCTGGAAACCACTGTTATTTTTCATTGCTGGTGACATTTCAAAAGCTATCTCCCTCAAAGTTCCAAGTTCACCTATCATGTGCTGCCCTTACCAGGACAGATTAGGTGACAATTAGTTGAAATGTCACACTGCCTTCCAATACCACTTGTATACATTTGGGATTTATGGGACTTAAGGGCAGAAACTGAAGGATGAATGTACTGTGACAGCAGTGTTGCCCACTTAGTACTGAAACCCCTTCAACCATCCAGGTAAGCCTGGAATACAATAAAGTGAAGATGACAAAAAAGTTGACAGTAAGGTAGTTACTTGTAGCATTCTAAATCCAATATTACAATAATATAGACATTAATATTAAGGATCGACCAATAATGGGCATGGCCGATAATATCGGCTGATATTTGGGATTTTTATAATTATTGGCATCGGCCGTCTTTTCCACCGATAGCCGATAAATAAGTTTATTTTAAAACGTGCTCTTTTGCTCTTATACAGCCGTCTCTCTCTGCCTGAAGTCACCACTCTTGGCTGTGTAACAATGTCCCGCCTACAGCCCCCACTGATTGGCTACACAGCACGTGACAGCCAATCAACACCAAGAAGAAACAAAGAAACCTAAAGCCACAAGCCAAGTAGTTTAGCCATCACACGCCATTCGCCATTTGAAGGCCTATTTTTTGTAATTTCCTATTTTTTTGTCGTGTAGTAATTTTGTGTATTGAAAATTATCTCGACACTTAAAGCCTGGTTGTTTCCTTAATTGCCGCCTCCAAATCAGCAAAACAGTCATCAAGACTTTTTCCAAGAACCTTTTTACTGGTTAGAGTAGTAGGGCTTCAGCATCAAGCTCTACAGTCTGCACCTGAACGCATCAAGACCGAAAAACACACACCCTGCTGTGTGTTCACTCTGCGGCCTCAGCTAGTCTGAGCCCATCCAGCGTCGGACCCGCTCTCCAAGCTGAACGTCTGAACCAGAGACCTTCCACGACCTCCAGCAGTTCTCATCTGGCTGTCGCCTTGGCAACCCGAAGATCGCCGATTCTGCTTCGCCATGCTCAGCACTCTTCGTGAAGTTCGCCTCCTCATCAGCCCTACATCGCTGCTGAAACAGTAGGAAACCAACCATCTTCCATCTGATAGTTGATGCAAAAGCTAACTCTAAGTTATTTCCCTTTCAAATGGCTTTAGTTAGCACTATTTGCCCGCATTGCGTTTCACTTGTTTTAATTTTAATTCTAATTTCATTCATTCTGCTGGCAATAACTTAATTCCCTCATTCACTCATCCATTCATTCGTTTGTTCATTATTTATTCACTCCTCCTATTTGTATATTAAATTTTCTTTATTCATTCCTATTACTCGGTAGACTATTTCAATAAACATTTAGATTTATCTCCAAGTCGTTGTATTTGTGTGTTCCTTTAAAGCAAAGACAGAGATCCCTGTATCGGGAAGAAAGACCTTTCAGATCTGAGACTGATCAATTTGGTCTGTTTTCCTTCAATCGAAGGAGATGCCCCACTAAGGAGTATAAAACTCAAATACAACTTTTCTTGCTCTCATGCAACAGAAGTATCAACCCTACAACTGTGGTTCAGAGGAAACTTCCTTCTGCACCTAGAGGACCTTAATTATCTTCCAACAGACTTATGTCAGCATCAAGGTAAAGGTCATCTTTATTATCGCAGAATACATAAAAAAAAAAAAAAAATAAAAAAAAATCTCTCAACAGAAAGTCCATATGAGATCGACAAAATGTAAAAACAAGTGCTGAGTGAATGCAAAAAAAATCACTGTAGCAACTGAATAAGTAAAAACACTATAGATAACACAAAACATTAAAAAATGGCTATTCAGGTCTAGAAATCACCACACATTACAGTGGGTGTGAATAAATACTAAAGCTTATAATATATCTGATTTCTTTGTTATATATCTGATTAATATATCTGATTTCTTTGTTTTTCTCCCTCTCTATTTTTATTTTTTATTCATCTGAGAGTAAATTTTTCTTTAGTCTAAAAAAAATTACTGTATTGTATATTTATGTTTTGGTGTGAATGAATTCATTTATTCATTTATCCATAAGAATAACCAAAATAGCACCAATTATAATAATAAACAGGTGCTTTACAAAGAAAAGGTAACAAAAGCAAGGTAAAAATACAAAAGCAGGGCAAGTAAGTCAAATATAACCCACAAAAAGGAAGTCAAAAACAAATAATAAAACCCCACTGAGTGATTTAGAAGAACATAACAGCCTAAGCTCTTCTGGCAGATTCCTCCACAAGCCTGATCGCCTCTTTTCTCCTCTCAATCACGACTTCATACATCAGCTATAGGTACAACATGAATGAGTATGCAGCGCCTTGAGCAAGTCGAAAGCTGCTTTTTTTTTTTTTTTTTTTTTTTTTACATGTATGACAACAACTTGGCAATAATGATGAGCGACATTGTTTGCATAGCGTGGGAAGGCTCTATGTGACATGACTGTACCGAGGAGAGACGCCTGTCAGACCCCGGCGTCTCCACAGCATCCCCGTCAGTGCTGTGTTTCCTCACAAGCCTGACCTCTGTGGCTTCATTGTTCTCGGCTGAATCCGCCGCTGAGAGGTGAATTGTATTCTTGGCAGCGCTCTCGGAGGGACACAAGGAAAACAGGATTACATTTATGAGCACGGGTCTTAGTGAACAGTACACACTCATGCATATACCCTTTCAAATGCGCCGGCGGCATCTGATCTTTCCCTCCACGATCCAGTTGTACAGTGCAACTGCTTCATCCCGTTCGCTTTATGGATTGCAATTTGATATTGCAGTTCGGTGTTTTAGCCTGACCTTACCGACAATAGATGAGGGGGGATTGAATTTTGAAATTGTACTGTTTTGCATTTAGGCGTAACACCTTGGCCTGTGAATACAAAGATAAGATGTTTTGAATGGTTTTGTATATTTTCTGAGCCGAGCACACCCAAGCTCTTGGCAAACAGAGGATCCAATTATGAGTAAAAAGGTTAGTTTTCATCTCAGAGCAGTCTCCCAGCTCGAGCCATCCAGTCCAGTCCTCTAATACACTAATATTTCACAGATATGCATCATCACACCCAGGCCTCTATAAAACGCGTTTAAGATAATTCCCCCCTGGATAGCTAAATGGCTCTTTAGAATAATTGCTCCCATTTCTTACAGATTTAATAAATGTTTTTAGTCAAGTAACACGCTTTCTTTTGAATAATGGGAACATTAGAATGGTTGGGTTCGTGATCCTCAAGGCAATAATCAGCAACTGCACAATTTCCCTTGGAGATATGAAGGACAGTGTTCTTCTACTCTCTTACCACAGTGCCAGTATCACATCTACAAAAGGTGGAATTGTTTACAGGCAGGAGAGCCCTAAGCCTCTAGACACCAATGATGGCTTCAACGGTAAAACATTCAATGTTCAAACGAGGGCCATCAAACCGTTGGATATTGTCCAGTGAGTGTTGTCTACCTCTGATATGATGGAGGTTTCTCTCTGACCTACACTGTGGAAAACATGTTCTTTGCATGTTTTATATATAAGACAATCCATAAGGAGTGTGTTAAAGGGTTTTTAATGCTTGACATTTTTTATGCACTCGACCCAAAGTGAACGATAGTTGCCTTTATGGAGCGCATTTAAAACCCTTTAGCTCACACCTCACAGTGGATTATCCTGCATATACCATAGCCACATGCCAACAATAAAACAGCGAGAGATAATTAATGTAGGGCATGATATGCTGTTGCACTATTTTCATACGTCAAACAGCCCAGCAACGGAGATGCTAATAGCTGATTTGGCTAACATTAATAACTTGAGCCATGGAATTGCAGACATTATGGAAATACAAAAACGGATTAAATACAGTACATATCTACACAAAAATGGGTTGGTTAGGTCAGTAATGCAGTTTGAAAGGCATTTCATTTTATTGCCATAGGCAAAAACATTGACTACTTGCAGTTTTAGAGCATATAAATGGTCAAATTTAGAGATTTTTAAGATACCAAATAGAAAATTATTGCAAATACCAGCGGTTTCATTGGAAAAGTATCAGCCTACATAAAGCGATATTAGTCAAACCCCAGTTCAAATACTGCAATTACTCCTTTACTTATTGCAATTAAGTAATTGTTCTTGCATAGTTGACAATGTGCCATTCCTTTGAATGCAGACACCATCATGTCAGCTGCAGAATGTGGATTCAGCCCAGTCATACACCCACAGTGTGGAGGTCTCCAGAGAAAAAGACTTTTTAGTCTAGAGCTAGCATTAATTAATGTCTGTGAAACCAACCCTGCATTTCAAAGTGTGTACTTCCAGCAGTGGAATGTCTCACCTATCTGCCTCAGAAGACACATCAAGAGGCAAATGAAAGTCTGCACATCAAACGTGTTACAGTACAACTGCACATTTTCATTTGATGGGACACCACACCTCAAAGAGATGACTCCTCAGAACATAAGGCATTCCTTTTCCATATAGACTCTCTTGTGTTTATGTCCTCCTCATGTTTGATACATGAAAGAGGTTGTAGAATATTTATCCTACCCCTTCTAACCTCGGAGAAAGTCAGTGCACCTCATTGGCCAGCACCTACAAAAGAACAGGGTGGGTGGAAACCGCATATTGGCCAAAACCAAAAGTTGACACATTTTCCCATGAGTCTCAAGAAAAGGCGTATAAATTCACACATAGTATGAATGCAGCATGAAAAATGATGCTGAGTGAAAGCTACAGCACCACTGACCTCAACTATTATTTAGATTCCCTCCCTTTAGAATATACTCTGCTGTTTTCACACCATTCTGCCACCACTTCTGTCACCCGAATTACATTTTCTTCCCTTTATCCTCGTTGTTGTCTTTTTACTTGTTTCACCTGCAGATTTCATCATATGTTTTTTTCTGATCTTTCTCATTTTATGCATAAATGAACTAAATTTAATCTAGTCATATGAATGTGGTAATATGCTGGAAGACCATAGATGTGCCTGGTCTAATACTGGCATGAAATTGTCCCTACAGTTTTCAGAATCCTGGGAGAAATGAGCAACAACATAACATTCAGCGCAAAAGGTGATTATACATCACACATGATTAGAAGATCAATATGATATCATTATCCTTCCACAAAGATGCTATTAATTTAGCATTCCCCCTCCCTTTGAGACGTCCTTAAGGAGACAAGTAGGCTATTTCTGGAAATGGGATAAATCAAGTCAAAAGAATTTTAAGATTATATCAACATTAATTATATCAAACAGATGAAAAAAAAACAAGACCATTTTTCATATTTTACACAGCAAATCCCTTGTTATCTTGTCAGTGGATGCGCCGTTGCCATTAACTTGCACGCAGGGAAATATGAAGGTGCAAACAATGAACATGACAAAATGTGAAATTCCCCAGCCTCTCTCAAGGTCTCATTTCCCAGGCAGCTGCTGGGGAGGAAGAAAGATAGATTCTCTATCAACCGCCTTTGGGAGGAGGGTTGCGCAAATTTTTTCCCAGGCAATTTATCTACATTCAGTCAGCCTAAATCGTACGGAAGCTTTATCCGCCCAGAATGTATCTAAGAGAAAAAAGAGAGAGAGAGAAAAAAAAATAACACTCCGACTGTGAAGTCAATTTAATCTCAAGTATTGGGACCATTAAAAGCAACGTGGAGTGAATTATTCTGAGAATGAATTGCTCCAACTCTTGATTGTGAAGAGAGCTGCTGTGTGTGGGTCAGCTGTCATGCAGCCACATTCATGTGCTCCATCACAGCAGCAATGATCCACGTAGCTCCTACAGTTGAGTCACAGGCAAGCAATCGCCAATTCTAATATAGCCCTGGATTTTGACTGTAGCCTTGAAAATGGTGAACAGAGCTCTGTCATCTGACATATTCGCACATTTGATCCCAAAAATCATGAGTGTCTTTCTGTGCCTTTTCTCACTAATTACAAGTGACTTAAGTTCATGTGCTGTTCTTACAAAAGCATTTTTTGGAGCAGAACACAAGGGTTATTTAATAATCCTATAGTATTACACATAATACATGCAAGTGAAACAGATACACTGCTGTACTTAAAGTGGTTAATCTATAAATCCTTCTTTTTTAAAATTTCATATGTGGTTTTTCTGCTTTTTTGTTGTTTTTTTGTCTCCATCTTTAGCGCTTAGTCTTGCTGTTGTGTTTCTGCACTGCACTTGTCACACATCATCTGTCAATCAACGTCAGTCGAACAGTGTGGGCGGGGCCGTGATGTGTTTTTCATTCGATTTTGCCGTTGATGAAGCTTGAGTTTCTGTAGGTGGTGCTCTTGTCTCTGTCTGTTTAGCCATGGTGGCTATTGCTGCTCATGCTAGTGTTGTGTTCAAGGCAACTCGGAAGTGGAGATTTTTCCAACTTCCTGCTAGAAAAAAAACACAATGTAATGCCACTCAAGGTCAGAGTTACCACTGGGAAACTCGAAGCAAATCCATCTACCCAATAGAGGTCTGAAGTCAGTTGAATATTGTGTCGTATGAGTTGGTAATAGACTAGCCAAATGGATGCTGGACATCTTATTTATGAGAAAATGTCATGGATGATTACTTCTGAGACTAAATGCAAACATACTGTTGCTCTCCATCCTGCACTATGGGGCTTAAGCAACAGAACATGAGACATTTTTGGATGGCACTTTTCCAAAAATATGACTTTTAAACTCACAAGCAGTCACCTAAGCCGGGCTTGTTAAATATAACCATCACGGTGAAAAGCAGGCATGCTTCTCAACGAAGCGGTAACCTGCTGTGATTCTGCATCAGTCATCAGCACATCCACTTCAAGTATTTGTTGGCTTTTAAAGTGAGGAACTATCCACCCGACAGATAACAGAGAAGTGGGTGTGTTGTTATGGTGATGTCTGCAAATAAACCGGACATCTGAACAAGTGCACTTAGTAACATTTGAAATTTATCAAAGCAGCAGTGAGCATACAAATTTCTAACATAGTCTCCGAGGGCTTGATAAATGTGATTTTTGTGCAGGTGCATTTTGCACATAAATATACGGAGCAGGTATATGAGCAGGAATGTGGCCTGTTGATTCAGTAACATAAAACATGACTGGGAAAAAACTGTCTTCAAGGATTTTAAAGGACAATTCCAGTCAAATTTGAGCGTCTACAGGTATTAAACATTACCTTCTGCCCCCGACCACGCGCTCTGCCTCAGCGTCCTTGGCTTTGGTTTGTTCTACCAGCTTCAACTCCTCCGCCTGGCACCGGAGCTTCTCCTGTCTGCTCCCTGTCGGCACCTCCACTTCCTCCTCCTCCTCTTCTTCTTCTTCTTCTTCTTTGAATTTAATGGTGGATCACAAACCAATGCGTATAGGTGCATACCGCCACCTACTGTACCGGAGTGTGTAACATCATTGGTTAAGTACTTCAGGTTACATTCTAATTGAATGAAAAAAAAAACACCTTACACTTTACAATCTAATCCTGTGTCTTTAATGAAGGCAAGGAGTGCCTGGTAACATTCCCTCATTTTGTCACTCTTCCCTAAAATTCCCTC
>OMKZ01055573.1:0-15403 GCA_900302535.1 Neoniphon sammara
CACATACACACAAACAGTGCAACCTTGGATAGTGATTTGATAGTTATTGTCTGATTTAGAGGGTGCTATATGGTCAGGATGTCTAATAACACACACACACACACACACACACACACTCCCACAAATCCCCATGCACTACGCCCACTCTTTACTCCTCAACATCCACCCAGAACAAAGTGTGTTCATGCATGTTTGTGTGTGTGTGTATGTGTGTGTGTGTGTGTGTGTGTGTATGTGTAAAGGTGCTCCAGGGATGTGTTTAAGGCACTATGGCTAGAGGAGGAAACAAGACCTACCAGCACACTGCAACCAGCTCCTGGGGCCACGGAAAAGTTTGTCTGATTGTGTGTGTCTCTGTGTGTGTGTGTGTGTGTGTGTGTGTGTGTGTCTGGATATCCACCTGTCCTGATCCCACCCTCTCTCAGGACCCGGCTGTCAGCAGTACAGCAGTGTGTACTGGAACAAGGAGGAGCTGCAGGGTAGAGAGCGTCCCAGACGTGTGCAGAGCTGCACCTCCCTTCACTTCTGCACATCACTTTCAGAATTTCAGATGGATTCACGCAGCACTGACCCCTCCAGTACTGACGCCGACATGCTCACTCTCTTCTCCTTTGTTTATTTAATTCCCTTTGGCCCCATTTACACTTCGTGCATGTCTCTGGATAACAATTTATCCATTTACACTTCACCACAATCAGTGAATCTTTGTTAGGCCGATAGAAATCCAATTGCATTTTCTTGCACAAAATATAGATAAACACACAACAGCAGACCCAACAAACAAAACTCTGATCTGATCCAAATAACTTTCATGAACATGGACAGGAGGCACCTCATCTCCCTCGCATTCTAGCGATGACTCTGGGTGCACGCTATTTGTACGGCAAATGTGCCAGTGGTGCACTGGGTTGGCACTGCTTACCCTGCCTGGAAGAGACCACAGGACTGGTGGATCCATCACAGAAGGACCAAATACAAAGCACATAAAAGCCAGGCCAACCACACACCAAATCACCAAATCTTGTGCACCCACTCTTCCATTTCCCTGTGCATGTGAGTGCAAGTTTCTCGGCTGAGTTTCTCTTCTGCTGGTTGCTAGTGGTTGTAGGTCGAGACATAGATGATCTATGCAACTTGTGTAGCCAGAGGCATTTGCACTTGGCCAGATTGCAGCCGGAATGTGTCTCACAGCTGCTCCTGAGGTGATTTGAGAAATCCAATTTCAATCCAACTAAAAATGAGTGCCATCTTGGATGCATTTACAAGATGCATGAAGCAGCTACATATAAATGGTGTAATATTAACCCCCAAGAATATATGAATATGTTGCCTGCTACCTCTTTAACATGCTGAAATAATTATGGCTAGACCAATATATCAAAATTAATATAGTGATTGATAATGGCCTTTAATTCAATGTCAGATTTTGGCCAGTAAGTTTCTTTCACATTTGTTATGGTGTTTTGGTAACACTTTATTTGAAATTGTGTTCATAAGACTCACGTAACAATGTAATAACTGTGACAAGACAGCTGTCAGGAACATTAGTGAATGATTATGACTGTTGTCATTATAGGAATACTCCAACATTTTGGGCAAATGATACCATTTTCACCTCTGTACGTCCACTGGTTCAGTTCCTATAGGTAACGTTTCGTGTTCGTTTAACCTAAAGACTTGAAGTTATTTTATATCATTTACTCACTCCAAGTTTTTAGTGTTGGACAAAAAACATTTTAATCTCATGCTTCACGGAGAATGAAGATTCCAAAACTGTAACTATTTCTGATCAGCCAACACACCCTCATATCTAAACGGCAGAATTGGTCATTTGCCAGTCACTCCCAAAATGACATATATGAGTGTTTTCAGATGTACCGGTCTAGCACCTCTACAGGACGGATGGGGAACAGCCACAAACAAGCAACTACAGACTGGGCTGTTTCTAAAAGCCGTAGCATGCATGTGCACAGACACCTCTCAAAACGGTTGTCATTTGCATTTAAGCACCACGACTACTTTGGTAAATTTATGAAATGGTTAAGGTTAGGGTTTGGGTTTGGGTTAGGGTTATGTCGCTGTAACAAACACACAGAAAAGAACACAAAGCCACCACAGATGAAACATGCAAACAAGCACTGGTTTCACTTCACTCGGGACTTGAACACACAGCGGTCTCAGCGACCTCAACAAATGGCAACAAAAAGGATTTGAAAACGTCTGTTTCAAATTCTCAAACTTCATGCAGTATACTCAAAGTTTTCACTCTTCATTCATGTATTCAGTGCATCCAGTGTACTGACCATTTCCACAAAATGCTTCATGCACAACCACCTGTGTGCGACTGATCTGCATGTTTACCGACCCACCTCCAGGTTGTTCATTGGACAGGATTCCTGCTCACTAAGCATCATTGCAGCAATGCACAGGTGGTCATGCATGAGGCATTTCCAGCAAGTGGTTTATTCAGCAATGTTTGAGCAAAAAAACTTTGATTTGGGATGTACTGAAAAGACAAAGAGTTGGAACATTTTAAACAGACGTCATATCTTTTTACTGTTGTTTGTTGCCTATCAACTCCATTCTAATAGGAATGGCTACAGCTTTTGAGTACATGATACACAACATATTGTTTTCGGGTGAAGTATTCCTTTAAGGTATTGAATATCACTGGCTGTCAGGAGCCTCATTCTAAAAATAATGGCAGCAGCTCTGGCCTTGAAAATCCTATATCAATCTGGTAATGATTATACTCCAGTAATGATTATAATAGTCATCTTAATAGAGTGTTTTTTAAAAACCTAGTTTTTGGAAAGAGCCTTACAGACAGCAAAAAATGGATACAATCCACAACAAAATCAATGAAAGCAAAGTAAGAAATATGAAAGCAAGGACATAAGTCATAAAAGTAAAGTCAGTACTCAAAAGCCAGTCTGTAGAAACAAGTTTCAAGGCCAAGGTCATGCAAAGTGGAGGAGCTCTGATGGTAAAGACTCTGTAGGGTTTGTTCCCACACAACACAATGATTACTGCATACCGTCTTGTCAAATTTGTGACTTGTTAATTAGAACTTATTCATAAATTCAGTGTGATGGTGATTGCCGTGGCATAGTCAGATTGCCACTGTCTTCAGAGGGATGGGCGCCGGAGACAGCCAATGAAATTACAGTAATACTAATCAAGTGGTACAGTTTTAACATAAGCTACTGATTGCCCATACTTGTGTGCTGCTTCACTGATTTGGAGTCAGGATGAGGGAACATCAAAGAAAGTTTGTACTGCATGTTATAGAAGTCTGTATATTCAGTCTGAAGTCTGTATAACATAAGACCTGTAGCAACATGTGGGAAAAAATCATTTTTTCAATAGTAGTAGTAGGTTTGATTAAATTTGAAAATGCATCTATTTTTTCCCTCTGTTTTGCCCTTCCATCAATGCTAACATATTTTTGTATAAGCCTTCCAAAGTGGATAAATTTGAATACGCTGTCTCGCATTATAATACTGTGGTTGGAGAAAATAGAGAATTTTGAAAAACTTGTATGAGATTGTCATGTGATCACACTCAGGCAACCTCCAACATCCAAAATGACTTGTAGTTATTACTTTTAAAAGCAACTGAACTTCAGACCATGAAGACTGACTGCTTTTGACCATTTTATCTCTTGATTTTGACTCCAAGAACTTCCAAGGACTCTGCAAGCTAATAGGCTAACGTGCTAACGGAGTTATGACAACATCATAAATGGCAGAAATATGCCCATCAGAGTAGATGTCACTGTGTTTGTGTCTTATTGAGTGTCTCATTACAGACAGGAAACTTTTTGAAAACAGCCTTGTGTGGACAGAATTGAAAAGACTTACATACACAGACAGTTAAACCAAAGATACTATAACCAGAGGAACCAGAGAGTCTGTATAGGGAGATATTCCACCTACAAGAATATGTGAGGCCACCTCTGGGGGACAACGTATAGAGCTAAAACTGAGCCAAATAGAGCAAAATAAACAGCAGTCAATAGAAGTGCGTAAAAATGACTTCAACAATGGGGGATCGACACATTTTCGACCAAATCTGAGAGCCCTGGTAAAGACTTCAAACAAATGATTTGCAGATGAACAAATGCTCACACGCTGTCACCTCCATGTTTAGACAGAGATGACAGTGTTCCGGTTCCTACGCCAATGACTGCAGAAGGTGGATGAGAGAACACAAGGCCATTCAATCAGGATGAATTCAAACGGCTTCCAATTTTCACAATCTGTGTGGAAAAATCTTCTGCAACATTTTAATCTAAGGAGGAATGTGGCTTCACCCTGCCTCAAGTAGATGCAGTAATATTTATAGCCTACTGAACTTGCTTCATCAAGGTCAGTTGGAAGTTGGAATTACATGACAGAGTTAATTTTTACCCGCATTTGGCAGGTGTTAACTGATGTCAGCTTAGGTCAGAGAAAGCACCCAGATGGCATGACCTTGTGGTGCAACAGTAGTGCGTCTGACTCCAGATCAGAAGGTTGCGTGTTCAAATCACATCTGGGTCAAGCATTTTCCACAGAGGAGAAGGCAGGCTTGGGAGGCTGATGGGATGGGAATTCGGGGAAAAAGAAAAAGCAGCAACAACTCATATGATATGATATTTCTAGAGTGTAGACTTAAATGTTGAAGAAAACACATACAAAATCAAACCACAAAGAAACATAAAATTAGATTTTTACAGTCAGTTGAACAATCAAAACACCTTGGAGGAAAGTGTTGAACGGACAGATCGACACAGCATCCTCAGGCAAGTTTGACTTTTATTCCCACAGAGATGAATAATCTAGTTTGCAAGGAAACCTGGACAAAAAAACGCCATTAGGACATACACTAGACATACAATCTTGTGCTCTAACGCATTCTGATAGTGAGTTAATGCATAGGTATTCTGATAGTAGTTAGCATTTACTACTAGTGTTTTTTAAATTGTTGTAAATTAACTCAAAAGACAAAAATTCAAAAAACAACAGGGTGTTTGTGGCCTCTCAACACAGGATGTTTATCTGACATTCATCTGAAATATATCCTTCTACTGTTGTCTTGAACTTTTTATTTTATTCTTTTAGACCAGTACCTAAGGCGCCCCTTCAACTTAAATCTTTTAAGGATAATTCCAGTATTTTTGGACACAGACCCTATTTTCCCCTCTATCTGGGTCTAAATGATTAATAGGAACAAAGAGTTTTGGAATCGGTCCACTATTGAGCAAGAACGCTATAACCAGCACCCACAAAACACAGCTGCAACATAATCCAATGGGGCAACCTGTCCGGGAAAAGTACATCAAAGTACATCCACTTAAAGAGCTTGTTTTGCCACTGACAGGCTCAGATTATTATTAACTATCTGACAACATTATGGAAGCATCCCTTCAGATAGACAGTGTAACCACAGAACTTGAATGGATAGAACAGTCATTCTCATTCAAATCAACGCTTCAGAATTGTCAGAAAAGTGG
The DNA here is from genome assembly GCA_900302535.1 of Neoniphon sammara. Classification (NCBI taxonomy): domain Eukaryota; kingdom Metazoa; phylum Chordata; class Actinopteri; order Holocentriformes; family Holocentridae; genus Neoniphon; species Neoniphon sammara. The sequence goes on from OMKZ01055573.1 coordinate 5,498, forward strand.
CCATTTTTATGTGTACCATTGCCATGGTACCGTTGGCCTAAGTTCTGATTTCTGGCAAGTCGCTGAGTCTCTGAGGCGAGTGAGGCAAGAGGTTTTACAGCAAAGCAGTAGAAAGGAGTCTGCTCACCCAAGCTATCACTACTGCCACCACACATGCGGTGGTGTTTTTTAAGCAGGGCAGATAAAAAGTTTTGACGTCTTTGCACGCTTGAGTAGAAGTGGTCATAGTTGGTTATCGCTGTAACGTTAGTGGAGTTAACGTTAATCACAGTTTCAGCCGGTGTCCATTAACATTAGCCATTTAAAGTTGAAAGGAAATTTCTAATGTTAATCTGCTGAAATTTGACTACCACAGTTTGAAGTAATGAGTTATATTTAGTGAAATGTATTTTTGATTATGCTTAAATGCTAGGTTTGCCAGTTTGCAGTTGTTGACTGTAGGAGCTAATAAGAGAAAGTCTAATGTTGTGTTAATTTTGCCGTCAATATCAGATTTCCGTTGAGTTTACTTTTGACAGTTGTTGCTGCTGTACCACAACAGGACACCAATTCAGAAGTTACAATTATTCATTTCTGCAGTTAGTCTACAGCCGCAGCATAACATATCTGTACAGTTCTCCTGTGACACTTTACAGCTTTACTGAATTGAGCTGTCACCATAGCAACTAACTATAATCGCCATTTTGTTGTATACCAGCCAAATGACCACAGCGAACAGTGCAATGACCATTCTGTCCATTCAAGTTCTGTGAGTGTAACAGAACACTCTGACTATTGGGACTATTTGGATCACTACTGCCAGCCAAAGAAGAGAAGAAATCCTATACCAAAGCACTTTACCTAAAGAAAAACACTGTTCCAAGAGTGGAGAGACCTGCTGCAGACAGAGTGAACGTACAGAGAGTGTACACTGAGCGCTAGCGCTTTCCATAATGTTGCTTGAGCCTGTCAGTGGCAAACCAAGCACTTTTAGTGGATGTACTTTGATGTGGAGAGGTTGCCCCATTGGATTATGTTACAACTGTGTTTTGAAGTGTCCGGCTATAGCGTTCTCACTCAGTACTGGACCGATTCCAAAACTTTTTGTTCCTATTAATCATTTAGACCCAAATAGAGGGGGAAATAGGGCTCAGGTTCAAAAATACTGGAATTATCCTTTAAGACCAACTTCAACTCATAAGTAAGCCTAAAAAGTAAGAAAAGTAGCAGTATCAATTCAGTTTCAATTTCCAAGCTCTCTGAACCGTATTCACATTTTTCAAAGGCAAATTTTAATTGCTTTAAAAGGGAGATGAAAGCTTGAACTAAATTTTTTTAAGCTTTTAATCAATGTTCAGGGAAATTTTATCATGACCGTTGTGAAGCTGCAACCTCATCACAGTGTCTGTTTGTTCCAAATTAATGAGTTTCACCAAAAAAGCTTTACTGCTGTGTGTTGTAGGCTAATGTTAGCAAGCTAGCTACATTTGCAGAAAGAAAACAGTTCAGTAGTTGACTGGAGACACCCAGTGTCAAAGAGACGTTATGACTGTTAACCTTCTGAACTCGGAGTTTCCAACTCTCTCACTTTTGGTGGGAGACTCGACTTTCAGGTTCAGTCTCATGCTCTCATGTACTATGTGTGTGTGTGTGTGTGTGTGTGTGTGTGTGTGTGTGAGCATGCACAGTGTCACTGCATGGGGCTTTTCCATAAAATCAGCTCCCAATTCTAATATTTTTTTTCACTGTGCATTGGTGAAAATGACCAGACAGTGGTTAAGAAGATACGTATTTATGTGTGCTTAGATGAATGAAATCTGCAACCATTTAAGGAAAAAAAAAAAAAACAAGCTTTGTTTTTCTCTGGTTATGCAGCTTGTCAGCACACATAGCCTCAAAGCTAGTGGAAATCTTTTGAAAGTTTAATAATTTTACAACCATCAACTTCACGTCATAATAAATAAATGTTCATAATAAATATTTGGCTGTTTAACAATAACAGTAATAGTTCAGTTGCTTGTAAATATTTGAATAAAATGTAGTGATCATTTTATAGCGTTTAGCCCCACTGACTTCCATATGTCCTGCTCTGTTTGGCAAGTACTCCATACTGCCCTTGATGCCCAAAGGACTGTGCTGCACTCTTTTTTCTGTCTCACAGCAGTCAATGGCCATGGTTCGGCTTACTCTCTCTATTGGCTTTGGTAAAACCGACCCTTGAACAGTTTTGATAATGCCGTTCCCTCCGTCAGAACATTTAACCTTCTAGTTGAAAGCCTGTTTATGCAGTTATGCATTCTCTTTTTATGAAAAGACCACATGTATTTATACACTAAACCCTTTCAACAAGAGCAGGATATTGGATTAAAAATGTGGTGAAGCAGAAATATAGAGGCCCTAACACTTAAATTCACATATAATCCAATCAAACTATCATTAAGCAGAGCACTGCCAGCTTTTTCCATTACACTCCAATAGACACATAAGCCAAATTTATTCTTTGGCATCTTTCACTTACCGATATTGATTCATGTCATATAATATGCAACATGTCCTGTCCTTGACGTACTCAGCAGAAAACTCTAATCAACTTCATCAATTGGAATGCATTGCTGAGGCCCATTACGGCCTGATCGACAGGATGCTGATGTGTGCCAAGGATAATAAGTGACTGACGTTCCCAGCCTGATGTGTGGAGGTGCGGAAAGAAAGGGAAGAAAGCCAATTAAAAAGAGAGTAACATCACAGTCTTCCCTGTTCAATAAGCCACCGCAATGCTGAAACCTTCACTGTGTGTGTGTGTGTGTGTGTGTTTGTGTGTGTATGTGTGTCATGGCAGCTCAGTGGGTTAAAGTGCACAGAATGGAGAGCTCAAATAATAGATTTTTCTTTGCATGGCTCTTTTCTAAAAAAAAAAAAAAATGTAGCACAAAAGCAAGGCATAAAACCAGCAACAATTTTGAAACAAAGTTAAAATGAAAAGTAACAATATGAAAGTTATAAAATGTAAGTTGTAAAACAGGGAGACATTGGTTGTTTTCATGTGTAATTTACACAAAGCAGATATGTTTCTACTCTACTCACCCTTCACAATCAATTACAATTAATATAATCCCAAGTAAAATCTTTTTGCTGATTAAATACATTTCAATAAATGGAACTCATTACACAATCTATATGCACAATTTAAGCAAATCCGTTTATAAATCCATTTAAAACTTTTATTCAAAACTATACACCATTCACTTATGTATGACATTTTTAGCATATCAAATTCATTTTCACCCAGTATCACAGTGTCATCAACATACAAAAGAATGCTTACCATTACCTCCCCACAATTTAGTGCTTTAATTTTAATTTGCTAATCGTTCATATAAACTGTATAAGGTGGGAGATAAAGCATCTACTTGTTTTACTCCCAAGGGTGTAAGGAACCATCTGGGACCATTCCTGGACCTTGCTAATGCATTTGGTTCCGTACCACACAACCTGCTTTGGGAGGCTTTTGATTTCTTTAAGGTTCCAGATAGCATTAAAAGTTTAGTTAGAGCATATTTTCAAGATATCCAGTTGTGCCTTATAACAGCAGACTTTAGGTATCATGGCGGGGTGCACATTTCCCCCTTAGCATTTACTATGGCAATGGAGGTAATCATTAGGGCTTCGAGGTGGGTGGTAGGTGGGGAAAGGCAGCCCAACCATTAGATCATGTATGGAGAGGAGGTTGGTGTTTGAATTCTTGAGAGAAACTGGATTGATTAGAAGACTATAATGACATTGGACTATAGTGATGGATAAACCCAGTAGGAGGCAGTAAAGGATGCCAGCTGCTGTAAAACACCAAAGAAGAAGAAGAAGGGCAGCAAGGGGGGCATGACTGGCAGCACAAAGTTGGTTAGTTATAGGGAAGAAACAAGTAATTCCCTTTGAAATGTCTGTCATATCATGAAAGAAGAAAAAAGTTTTTTGAAGAAAGCACTGAAGTTCTTACACAGATATGGAGTGTATTATCGAAACTAAGAGAATAGTGTTGAAGTTCGATTTTAAAGTGTGGTAGGCAGCAATATGCTTCCAAGCATCAAGACTGCCAGAAATTCAACAGAAGAAGAACTGTAATTCCCAGCAGGTAGTCTGCTCATCTTAACGTTGTTTGCCGGCCACCGTAAAAATCAAGAAGAAAAAGAAGAAGAGGAAGAAGAAGAAGCCTGCTCAGGTTTGAGGCCAAACATTCCTGTGGTCAGCGTCACAGAAGACTGTGTCCTTTGTGGAGCTGACAGTGCCGCGGGAAGATGCAGAGAATGAAGCCTACAAATGGAAAATGCTCAGCTAGGTTGATTTAGCAGAAGAGGTAGAGCAGCGAGGCTGGTGAGCCAGAGTCAGGCTTGTCGAAATTGGGTGTCGAGGTTTTGTAGGCAAATTAATGATAGGTCTGCAGACCTTCTTCACAGCAGCCATTTTTACATGAGATAGTAGGCAAACACAGGTGTTACTAATCACATTAATTAAGGATCTGTATCTAAATAGAGCTGAACCTTAACGTGATTAGTTACACCTGTGTTTACCCAGGGTTCAAGTTATAATCTGAGCTTTGTGGGGGTCTCTAAAATAACTAACATTAGTGGCAGAGATAAATGAATGACTGACTGAATAAATAAATAAATAATGTGTGATTTCCGAGGGAGAGAGAGAGAGAGAGGGAGAGAGTTATATATAAGAGTGGAATAAAATGGAACAGAAACAGAATATCACTTCATTAATCTCCAGAGGGAAATTAATCTTCTGCATTTAGCCCATGTAAACACCCCATACACAAACATCCAGCCATGCTTTAGGCTGGAGCGGCCTGAGGGCACAGTGGCAGGAGCTTGCATCTGATCTTGACTCTGACAACCCTCCGGTTAAAAGCTGTCATTTTATCAGATTTTTGTGGGATTTGGGATTTGAACTGGCAACCTTGGGCTACTGGTCCAGTTCTTTAACCTCTGGACTACCTACCACTCAAGTTGCCCACCTATTTTTTCTACCAGCCCCCAATATAGCAGGCTAAAACTGGCCCTGTATATATACATTATCATTGAAAATAAATGTCTTCAGCATGTGGTGATGACCCAGAATGCCCTTTGTTGCTGTTGTGTTGCTTTATGGCACAAACAGGAACTGCTCTAATTTCAAAGTAATACACAAGCTTATTCCAGTTCCTCCATTCTGACAGCATAGTTTCACCTTCACATTATCTCCCCTGTTTTGAATGCATATTGAATTATTAAAGGCTGTTATCAGCTGTTATCCTTCTTCTGCCTCTTCAAAACAAACAGATGGACGGCGGGTGGGGAACAGCACAGGCCATAATCTCTTGTGATAGGAAGCAGCGGGGTTTATGGGAAATGTGGTCTTAATGTTAAGAAGCACAGCGTGAGGCATGCACAACCTTTGAGTGTTTGGTCTGTTCATTTGTAGCGTGGTGATTTATGAATATTCAGTTGTTCCTAGAATGTATGAGGCGAGACAAATGAATTGAAACTAAAGCCAAAGGACTGTGTGCTGTACATAGCCTCAGACCACAAATGGACTTCATGCTCTATAATTTGAATGTGCCCAGTCTGCTGGAAGAAGCCACAGACAGCGATAACAATGGTGCAATGTTTTATGCAGGGTTTCAAGTTATTCGGTTAGTTTTGGCTTGACCTGACAAGCCCGGCTATTCATTATTTATCATCTAAATTGTTAATTATCTAGCCTCTACATAACATACACTGTAATATGGCATGACAAGCCTGGCTAGTTTGTTCATTATCGTGCCTCTACATAGCATATAATTTAGCATGACAAGCTACACTGCTCTACACGTTCAGGTTTGTACAGATTTTTGCCTCTGCATCACTTTTTTCATAGTTCTTGCAGCGGTGCAGGAAGATGCCGGGCTCAGGGCTTAATTTGTGCCTCACGGACCTCACGGTTTTTGACTACCTGTGTTGCGGTACCTATTTGCGCAGATCTGGCACCTATAAAAAAAAAAAAAAAAAGGAATTTTATTTGATTTTTTTCCTCCTTACAGGATAATAATCTGGAATTTTTGTGAGTACATAGGAGGGCCTCCTATTTTTTTCCTGGTTTATATTCCATTTAAACTCTTCATTCAGCACTTCATTTGGATCTTCCCTAACCAAATACTTTGCTCTGCTTGCACCGCCTCAACCAGAAAAGTGATCCAATTAGATGTTGCACTTTGTAAATCATCATCGCACGTTTCTGTGTGCTTGCCCACATAATTTGAAAAGTGTAAACAAAACTTTGGTTTTTCTTTGGGAGTCAGGACAGACAAGTAGCATCAGTGCAGACAAGTAGCAACTACGCTGAACAGGAAAAACAGTGATCATCAGTCTGCCCCAAAACTGGCCACATTGGAAAGCAACAGAGCTGTCGATCTGCCTGCAGGCTGCTTGCACATTCTCAGTTGTTTGTAAACTATAAACATAGCTAAGTGGAACTTTTTGTAGATTAAAATGTGCTCGGAGAAGAATTCCCTGTGTGCGACTGAATGAAGAAGAATGTGTGTGAAGATGCAAGCTATGGCAAGACCGCCTCATCACACAGCCTCTCACTGTGCAGCGCACCTGTATGGGGTAGCCCTATTTTGTCATAAAAATAGGTTAATAGTGTTTGGGATGGGCAAAAAAATTGGCCTACTGTCTCTCTTGAAAAGAGAGATAACCCGAGAGTACATTCAAAACGGTGGCAAATACTCAATATTTTTTTTGTATTATTAATTAATTACCCCCCACCCCCTCTGTCGCGCACGTTTTGGAACCTCCTCCCACCTCATCTCCCCCCAGTTCTCACATGCACTTTGCATTCCGGCACCTCCTGATTTACAAATTAAGTCCTGGTCGGGCTCTCCTGATCATCTGAGTGATCACAGTAAGTGAACACAATAAGTGACCATATGCCAGCAAGACTTATCGGTATTGTAATAGTTGTCATAGAAACGTCAGTACCTGACAGTGAAAAAGCATATTTCTCAAAATGGATGTCAAAATATTAAATGTCAATGGGGAATGATCAGCAGTGGAATTACACTGAATAGTTAGTTAAATGGGGAAAACATACATTCCTTCTCTATACTTTGTGGGTTTGAATTCACTTTACAATCTTTGTCTGTCCTTTTCTTTCTTTACCTGTCACTCAGCCATGTCATCTAGTAACATGGGGAAAAAGTAATACCTTATATCGCATAAAAGAAAAAGTACATATGTTGTACTTTCTCATAAATCACGACTAAAACATAAAATGTACAAAAATGTTTTATTGCTGCAGTCTCTATGGGACCAAAACACAGACACTCAATAAACAATAAGATTAAATGAAACCTTTAAAGGATGGTGAATCCAGTTAAAAATGGGAATTTTCTTCTTTAATATTATTGCTGAGCACTATCTCAATCATCCACTAAGATCTGAAAGTTCCTAAAAGTTGTAGGGGCTGCATTTTCTACAGTAATCCATTCCAGCAGGACTGAGTGGGCTTTAGTTCCCCTTGTAAGGTGGACTCTGGTAAGACCAACCAACTGTCCAGCAAAGTGAAAATATCTTGTTGGACCTGAAGTAACTACGGGTGTTATTAGCACCTACAACAAAATGTTAGCAAATGTTTTCCTAGCTTACATGGAAGAGCTCTTGCTAAAAACTGACATTTTAGAGACTTGTAATAGCAGAGTTGATGTGATAAAGTCCACAACTGACACCTTCGCTAGCTAAAGCTCCGTATTAGCACCTCACCAACCTTCACCTCTTCTGAAAGAAGTTGTAGTTTTTTTATCAGGAGTTTTTCATCCCTAGCAGAACTGATCATTTGAACTAGGAGAAATCGACCAAAAGCCTCTGTATGCATAAAAATACTAAAGATCCTCACAGTTTCATGATGTTTTCTGCACCTAATGATGACAATGAAAAATTACATATCTTAGTTTACTATCCCTTTAATGATGACAATTGGGCTGTTATAGCTGCAAATAGTAAATAGTAATGACAAGTACTAAAACACATGAGGAAAAAATGAAGTATAATATTAAAATAGAATATAAACATGAAGACAGTATGTAAAAATATGGCATATATGCAAACACATATTAAGTTATATGTGTGACATGGAAAGGATGGCATTGAGGCAATGATTAATGCAAATTATTAGTGCATACATACACTTAACACACACACACACACACACACACACACACACCAATAATGCGTAATCTGCTGAAGTGCAGTCTGTGCAGCACTGACTGTCAGCGTATGACCTCACTGCTGCCATCATTGTACTTCCCTTTTCACTTGTTGTGTGTGTTGTCTGTACATGTATGTGTATACGCACGTGCAAATGTGTGTATGTGCCTCGGCGGGCCTGCTGCTGACGCAAGAATAATGAAGTTCCCATCTTTTAAAAGACCTTAAACGGTTTTGTGTAAGCACCGCAGGTCCCTCCAGCAAAATATGGATCTGTTTTCAGCCTCCGTCAAATGTCGGAGGGAGAATTCACATTTACAGATAATCTAATAGTCTGCTGCTCTGGCATCTGTATAGACCGCCAATCTGTTTGTCCTTGGCTCTGACTTATCTCTGCCGCTTTTGTTGCATCTCGCTTCAATATTCTTCACCCGGGGCGAAACCACTTTTAGGCATATTAATGGCTGACCCTCAAATTTCCTTGGGAGTCAAAGTAAACGGGCTTTGACCACACTCCCTCCTGATCCTTGCTAACAGTGAGCGGATGGAACAGTAGGATGCTAAAAAACACATAAAAGGCTTCGGTCCCAGAACTCGACGTACAAAGGTTTTCACTCCAAAACACTGTATATCCTCCTGCCCGCCCACGTTTTCCTTGCCAGTCTGGGGATTAGACAGAATATCTTCCCATCATAGGCCCACTTCTCTGACCTCTGGGCACCTAGACACACAGTTTGGAGAGTGTTTTACATAAAATCGTAAGTACATAATCATGAGGGAAAAAAGGCCAGTCAAATGAAAATAGGATAAATGAAGGATAACTAAATGTGTAAAATGAAGAGTGAGATTAAAAAAAAAAGTCACAGGCCATATGATCAGATGCAGAGATCTGTCTCGTCGCCTTTCATTTCAGGGCCTTTTTTCCCCTTTATTCTACTTTTGTTGTTTTTCCCCCAACCTTTTCAAGTTTAAACCACAATAATGTTGTACGGATTGAGTTTCACAGCTCCATTAAACCAGGTTCAAGGGTGAAGTGAAAGGCTGCCACTGTTGTATGGAGCTTCAATGCAATGTTGCTATGTTTGACATTTCATGTGTGAACTTTGACACACGCCTACATGTGTATCCCTGATGTGTTGCAGTGACCTAACATACGCACATACAGTATATACCGGTATAAGCTGCCAGCCTGTGGAAAGGTTTTGTGGCAGTGCATGCTGCATGGTCAAGGTTTTGCACCGTTGAAATTGTATTTTCATCTGGCACACGTTTTTTCCTGGCCTGGACCCATTCAATGTGTTTTAGTGACTCCTTGTGAGCAGGACTGTGCTGAAATGGTGGAGGGGTGCAGCAGGGTATGTGTCAGTAATGGTGAAGTGCAATTCTGGTGTCAAAGATGAGTGGGATTTTTGCTTGGGCTGCCCACACAGCTCAGACCAGGGCAATGGTGCATGGCACATGGCGCAAACCTTTCAGTACTATTTTTGTGGCTTAAAGGAATACTCCAACATTTTGGGCAAAATACCCTTTTTCCAACTTACCCAGACTGATACTGAGTTTTTTTGTTTTTTTGTTGTTGTTGTTTTTTTTTTAAATTCCAAGACATGTATTTCAAATACATATGATACATTGTGTAAATAAGACAGCTTTGGAGTTGCTGTAAGGTTTTTTTAACTTTTTTTTTTTTGTTTGTTTTTTTTACTTT
>OMKZ01055575.1:0-14763 GCA_900302535.1 Neoniphon sammara
CCCTTGCAATAACTCCTTGTTCAGCTAGATATGAATTTAGTGGATTTTTATTATTTTCTTTTTTATATGTACACTGTTTTCTGCTTCTTTGTTTTATCATCTGTTCTCTCTCTAACTGTACATGATTAATATTAAAGATGAGAAGGTTATGCTTAAATCCTCATGGTGTGCTAGTGTTCTTCTGAGTGATCCAACTCATACAATATTGTTACTTTAATTTACAATCTTCCATATCTTTACATGAATGTTTGGCCTTTACAAGCTCCGTAAGTGCGTTGTGTTGAACTTTTCTAATCAAACCAGCACATTGTAGTATTTGCCTATAATCACATGTATGATATCATACCAGACCTTGTTCATCACAAGAATTTTTGACTGATTCATATAAATGGATGTGACAAGAGGATCCATTATATTGGCAACAAAAGAAAGCCAGGAGACATATTCATAAGTGCTTGGATATCATCTTTACCTTAGTCTTAAATTAATGATTCTATTTAAGGGCATGCTAGGTGAATTAAAAAAAATCATAAATAGAGCCATGTGGCACTTAAAATAAATTTGCTGTCACCTGGATTGGAGCAAAGTTGCTCCACTTTCCTCTGTCTGTGGTGGGTGGAGCCCAGTAATATAGATAATGGAATGGTTGTAAAGTCTGTTTGGCACTGGGTGTCTCTAGTGAGCTACTGAAATGACTTCTTTCTGTGTATGAAGCTAGCTTGCTAACGTTAACCTACAACACAACAGCAAGGCTTCATGAAGCACATTAATTTGGAATGAACAGGTATGGTGATGAAGCTTTAACTGACCAATCAGAATCAAGTATTCAACACAGCAATGTAATGAAGCATGTTGTTAACTAATAGCATTAGCATTATATTCAAAGCATGAAAATAAAGCTTTTGATAATACCATTTTTTTTTTATTCTATGACATCACATCTGAAAACAAAATTTCATTAAACCAACATAACTGGCGGAGCGGATGGATTTCAGGTAAACAACTTCAGTTTCACTTGCTGTTTTTGGAAAGCCATTTTGGCCATTTTGTTGCTAAACTGAACATCTGAATTTGAAGTGAATAAGTTTGGTGTCAGGCAAAAAAAAAAAAAAAAAAAAAAGAAGTAGACCTCTTCATTGGTGGACTCCATTAGAAGTAAACACCATAAAAGCTTTAGCCGTCTGACCAACTTTGCTCACTTCCTGTGTAAACAAAACAAGTTCTGCACATGTACAGGAAGAGAGATCTGTCTTTTTTTTTCATTGTGTCTATTTTACTTCTAAACAAGACTGCCAGGATTAGACATGTTAACCAACCATCAGCTACAACTACAACCAAGTTCTAATTTTCCCACTTTTGAGATCATGCTAGTAGCCAGCCATGACTTAACGTACTGTTTTCTAAATGTTAGCATGTGCAACAGAAAGAGCTAACTACCACTGACACAAAGAGGATTTTTGGTGCCAATCCTCTCATCACATAATCAGTATAATGTCACCAATTGGCACCATACATACAAATATGCAGAATGCTGTGTCCCTTGGTAATGATGACAAATAAAAAATGTGATTTTAGATTTTCAAACTTGGTAAAACAAGGGAGCCTCTGAGAGGACCTCTAAATTATCAGGGGACACTTTCTGGCATTTCTGACAATAAATACAAAATGCATACAGCTTTGTCAACACAGTTGCTTATAATGTATTACATGTTGTGTATTTCTCATTTTTATTTAATAAATGAATATTTTTATGTTTTATTATAAGATGAAACTTTAATGAACCCTGTGGGGAAACTGGGTCACTGTAGTAGCAAATAGTAACAGGATACAGCAGAGAAAAATAGATTGCAGCTACATAAAAAAAGCCATACAAGGGTATACTCATGTTTTTATTACATTTTTATAATTGATTGCTCAGAAAAATGGATGACACCCATAACAGCATAATAACTAAAAAAAAATGCAAAAACTGCAAAGCCTCTTGGAGAAGAAATGTTTTCATTATAATCGAAAAGGAGAAGCAAAAGCTAATGTCAGACAGAGCAATATCATGCCTGAAGCGTGAAGCCTTATGAAGACCAAAGGCTGTTCATGCATGATGAGATGTGCCAACGATCCTAAGCCCCTTGCAGTTGGTTGAAAGCTGCTTGCACCCACTCCTCATTCTGGCTCAAGCAGAACTTTTTCCCAGCAGCAGTATGGACCCTGCAGAGGTACAGCAATGTAAGGAGAAAAAAGAAAATAGAAAGTCTCTCTGAAAACTCATTTAGTCTCATTGTAGTGCTTTTAGTCCAGGAGGTGAAAAAGAAATTTTACTTCCTAAAGATAATGGCATCATAATTACTTTGTTACTGTGGTTAATATTTAATATCATGATGATTTAATGGTTATATTAAAAGTAAGTAAGTAAGGATAGATAGATAGATAGATAGATAGATAGATAGATAGATAGATTGAACCCACTGCTCAAAAGAAGCAGGTTGAATCCCTTTTATGTTGTATGAATTATCAATAGAGAGTGGCACAATGGGCATTTACTTCATTGGTGTAGCAGATGATTCACTTTAGGATTTTTTATACTTTATTAAAAGTGAAAAACATGAGATATGTTCTAGTTTATGAGTCTACACCTGGCTGTTGCCTATTATAAGCTTGGGTGCTGCTGATTTTTCTAACACTACGTGATCTCCCTTCTATTTTCACCCTGCATCCGTGCTGAGTGCTGAGGGTTATTCTGCTAAACCTGTGACGCCAGCAAGTTAAGAGTGAAGAACAGACATACACAAATGCCTTTTCCACACAGTTGGTGCCAGTCTTCTCGATGTTGATGATCTGTTTCTTTGGGATCCTTGACGTATAGAACTTGAAACAGCACTCTGAAGGGCTCCAGAGGCTCATGGCTGTGAAAATAATGGAGATCTTTAAATACTTTACACCTGCATACACTGACCTCAGAGTACAGCAAGTCAAAAAGTTGGTCCTTTTCTATATCTCTTGTTTGTTCCGATTAAAGATGCGCTATGCAAAATTACAGGAGAATGTGGAATAAGCACATAATTTGATGGTTAACATGATTCTCATTGTTGGATCAAATCACTGATAGATTAAGTGCTTATTCTACACTTTTGTCAGTTGAGTCTAAAGAGTCCTCACTTTAGTCGACCCTTGGCAATTTTGCAAAGTACACCTTTAAAACCTACAAGCTAAACTAAGTTCGATGTTAAACAACCTACTCATTTTTACCATAATTGTTAATCTACTCTCCAAAATAATTAAATGCATCTACTATATGTTAAAAAGTGAAACTCATGTTTACATACTGATCAGTTTCTCTTGGCTACTTACAGTGAGATGGGATTTGCAATTTAATAATGTACCACATGTTGTATTTATTGTTGTTTTTAATATTGTGCCGTTAAGCTTTACAGAAACAGCTCAAGAAAGAAAGGTTTATTGGACTTCTTGTTCACCACCTTTGTCAGAGCAGAATATTACACTTAGAGTATGTTCATTGTAAACATTTTCTATGGAAAAAATACATGAAAGAAAACCAAAACATGCCCCTAAATTTGTATACTTCAAGTTTCTACTCTCCATATAACCCACAGGGGCTGGATTGGCAGACTTACGCACGGCATTGCAGTAGCAGACGGTGAGCACCAGGAGTCCCAGTGTCAAGCAGAGAGTCTTCATGGTGTCTTCAATGTAAAACTGATGGTGTTCTTCTAACTTTGCCTTCTCTCTCTCTCAGTGTCTTATAGCAGCAGGGTGATGCTTACGTCATCGGTCATCACACTCTCAGTATCTCTCAGTATGCATATTCATAGTAATTTCCAGAAACTATAAAATGTCACCACTTTTTAAAGCCACCAACAGCCAACTACTAGGGTATTCTTGCTAAATTAAACTTAACGGAGGATTTCTCAGCCTTACCATCTCAAGGCCCACTTTTTTGCTCTCAGAAATAACTCATGACCCACAATATCAAGTTTCCCGGAAATATTTTCTCTTTAATGAAGAAGTGTCAGTGATGACACTTGCTGGGACGTGAGAATTTGTTCTTACAAAACTACACAATTTACATATACAAAGAACATTTCTGTATACTATAAAAGAAAAATTTATCAAAGCATAACTTTTACTCCAAGCTGTTTTGATATTAATTGATACAATCTGGATTATATCTGTGGACAAATTAACAAGTTTTCTGAGGAATAGTCGGCCGATCATTGCTGACAATGACCCCGATGAAGACCAGAGTGGGTCGCAACACATTGCTTATTTTAAATTCTCATATTGCCATGTAAAATAAGGCATTTGAATTGATTGCCAATTTGAATTCAAATTGGCATTTGAACGGGCCTTTGTACCTGCTGCTATTTCCAATTTCAACAGTCAGCTCTTTTACTTTCTTGGCTTTTATACTTTATATTTTATGTTTGTGCAATATTTCTTTATTTTCCTGGACACCTTTCATCCCCTGACTGTGTCTTGAAATCCTGCCCATGAAAATCACAAACAGATTTGGTGACAAAGCACAGCCTTGGCAGAGTCCAGCACCCACTGGGAACAAGCTTGACTTAATGCCAAGAATGTGGACACGACTCTCACGCATGTTATTACAGGGAATGGATGGCTCGCAACAGCATTTCAGGCTGGATTCATCCACTCCCGGCACCTCACCTCTGTGGAGTTTCCCAAATACCTCAGTGATGTCCGCAAAGGAAATGGAATGATGAGGAGATGTGGAGCTGTTGGCTTCATCGAGCTTTGACCTCCAGCATGGACTGGGACTGCTCGCAGCAGAGTGTAAAGCGTTTGGGATGAAGATCAGCACCTCCAAGTCCGAAACTCTTCTTCGTAGGGAAAAGGTGGTTTGCCCCCTTTGAGTTGGGAGTGAGTTACTTCCCTAAGTAGAGGTGTTCAAGTATCTTGGAGTTATGGTCTCTCTGTCTATTTGTTTCTGTCTTTGCTGTCTGAAACAATGCCTCTCACCTTGTGGTTGTGGTTCCTACAGAAATCCTCTGGGATGTGTTGGTACTGAAAAGCATTTTGCATAAAATACTATATGCTATGCTATATAATAATCTCATGTAATCTAATCTGATGTGACCAACATTAAGTCGGCTGTTGTTGCATAACTGACATGCTACTAACGAGATGTGAAGATAAAATTGCACAATACCGCAGACCAGCAGCCTCTCTTGATGCATTGCTCTCAGAGCAAACAATTTCGGTGGATATTGGTGCATTCAAGTTCATGTCATGCTGACACAATCACTGTAGTAATAAAAATCATCTTGAACATCAACAGGCAACACAAATGCATGCTTTAAAATGAAATATTTTGTTCCCAAGAGACTTACCTGGATTTTGTGTTTTAATTTGCAAAGTCATGTTACAATGTTAACATTTAGAAATAGTTGCTTACAACTACTAAATATATCACGTTTGTAAAATTGTTTCCCAAACACAAGCTGTAGGGACTGGAATACACATTTGTGCATTTGTATTTTAAACATTTTAAAGTAATATTGCAATGTCAATTGTCTTATAATACAAGTATAATCCTTTTTGGGATGTTTTTATTGACATGGAGTGTGCATCATGCTTGCGTGCACTCAAACATACACAAAGAACTCCATATGGAGATGTATACTTTTCACGATCAGATGCAAATTTTATTATGTATACAAATTGCAATTTGTATACATAATATGTTGACTGATATGGATTTATGGGTTTAAGGTCACCACCGCTATGTGGTGAATTGTGACTAAAAGTCTCCACTGAAACCACGAGCAATGAAATTCTTTTAGATGTAATAGCCCTTTAATGCAGGGTGACCCAGCACATACATTCAGTGGAAGGCAAACTGTCATATGTGAGGGCTTTTAATTAAAAATTGATTAATACATAGTGGAGCATTAAAAGGATGCATAAAATATTCAAAGACACTTTAATGTCATGTTTCTCAGTTTTCAGGGTGGCCTACATGATCAGCCAATATCAAGATTTTAATAAGAGGACAATATTGACAAACTGATACATCATGCACATCCTTTATTTCCTTTCAGTGCACACAAGCTGAAATATACTTTATTGCAGTGAATTGTTTATTAAAATGTGCAAGCAAGCCTTCAAACATGCAAAAGAGGCATGAAATAAATACAACAATAATAATGCAATAATATGTCTTTAAGGGTGATGACCGCTGGCGTCAGTGGGGTGGAACTTATTGTAGGTATCCAGAGCCCACTGGAAAGACTGGCTGTAGCAGGTCTGTGTCCCTTTGGCGTTGTGGATTCTGCACAGATATAGTGACACAAAAGGGAAAAATAAATACATCACGTGACAGAATCAGATGCTGTAAAAACTAGTCTAGTCTAGTCTAGTCAACAATGCCAGACTCTGAATGATAGCAGCTCAAAAGTACTGATGATAACTGATTCAAAATGTTGTGATCACATTGTATTGGTGGTGATTTTCTCCACTGACTGGAGGCCATAGTTGGAGAATGAAGTACAAACTTACATGAATCCCGGTTTTGCGCAGCCCCTGCTGGTTTTGGAGACAGAGACGATTTTTCCTGGGAATTCACGTGTAGCAAAACGGGGGCAGCAGATTCTTGGCGATGTGCTGCCTCGCAATATATGTGCTGTAAGGAAGGTAAACGAATAAATTAAATACAAATGTGGAGGAGGTGCAACTTTTACAGTAATTCTGAATCCAAAGACGTTATCATAATTTATATTTTATATTGCTTGATTCTTTAATGGTGAATTCATGCTTTTTTAAAGTAATTTTATTTTATTCTATTTTATGTAAAGCACTTTGTAACTTTGTTTTGCTAAGTGCTCGATATAAATAAAGTTATTATTATAACACACACACACACACACACACACACACATTACTTACATATGGCATTGCAATAGTAGACAGTGACCAGCAGCAGTCCCAGAGTTAAGCAGACAGTCTTCATGATGC
Source organism: Neoniphon sammara (assembly GCA_900302535.1). NCBI lineage: Eukaryota > Metazoa > Chordata > Actinopteri > Holocentriformes > Holocentridae > Neoniphon > Neoniphon sammara. The sequence goes on from OMKZ01055575.1 coordinate 6,991, forward strand.
GTTCAGGGTAATACCGATGATATTCGTCAGTCCTCACTCTGATCTCCTCTGCTCTCTGAGTGTCTTTAAGCTGCCTCGTCCTCTATAAATACAGAACTCAAATTTGTGTGTTGGCCTTTGCGTGAAACAGTCGCTCAAATAGATGTTGCCGTAAATAACCAGGACAGAATTTCCCCACACCTCTTCAGCTTTCCACTGTTGCTGGGTGTGATGGTTAATGGGTGTTGTTGTCTAATCAGATGGAGGGAGGTTGAGGGTACAGGACTTTATTTTGGTTCAAAGATAAGATCACACCTTCTACCACACCACTGAAGAGTCAGCAACTTCTCTCTGCGTGTGCATCTGTATCTGGGTGCGGTTTTAGCTGGTGGAAAGGTTATTGTGTATAATAGTGCATTCAAGTTCATTGTAGATTTTAGTGCACAAAAAAGAAGAAACGCAAAGTAAATTTAAATTTAGGTTTTTCCGTTTAATACTTCAATTTAAGGTCATTTTTGTTCTCTATTTGTATTGTCTGAACAGGGTTGAAGTCTATTCTGCACTTATATGCAGACACAGAGGTTGGCAGCAGGGCTTGAAATGAACTGTGGCATAAGGTGGTAAATGTTCTGCAGAGTAACCAGATACTTAAACTAATTTCTTGCCAAATTAAAGGAATTACTCTTAAAGGAATACTCCAACATTTTGGGCAAAATACCCTTCATTCGACTTACCCAAACTGAGACAAGATGTCCGATACCATTTTCACCTCTGAACGTCCACTGCTTTAGTTCCTATGAGTAGCATTTCATGTTAGCTTAGTTTTTTTCACTTTGACAGAGCTAGGCTAATGACTCTTGTAGAATTCCAGTCTTTATGCTAAGCTAACATGAAATGCTACCCATAGGAACTGAAGCAGTGGACATTCAGAGGTGAAAATGGTTTCGGACATCTTGTCTCAGTCTGGGTGAGTCGTAAAAAGGGTATTTCGCCCAAAACATTGACGTATTCTTTTAAGAATAATTCCTTTAATTTGGCTAGAAATTAGTTTAAGTATCTGGTTACTCTGCAGAACATTTACCACCTTATGCCACAGTTCATTTCAAGCCCTGCTGCCAACCTCTGTGTCTGCTGGAAGATGTATGATGGAAGTATGATGGAAGATGGAAGTACTGATGCAGTTTTTGGTACCTTTGGGAACATCTACCAAAAATCAAAGAAAACTAGATCAGAAACTGGCACAAATTTGCTAATTTCAAAATGAATCCAAATTTTTAGTCAAACCAGAATAGCCGGGGCTGTACTTGCCGGATCCTGTCCCGTAACAATGTTTAGTTGTTGCCACTAGGAGTTTCCAGTGAGTTATTTCTGAAATAAGACGAAAAGTCAGTGAGTGACATATCAGTTTCCAGAGCGTCCTCCTACAAAGATCAACTCCACAGGTTGTTTGTTCCTATCCTGTAAAACGATCGACGGGAGTGTTTCCTTGATTAGTGCCCCTACTGGCGATAAGCGATGTTATAGAAAGAGCGACAAATTGGCTCAGAGGAGGAGGTTGGGATGATGGACAGGTCAACAAAACACTGGACTTTCACATAGGAGACCTGTGTTCAAGTTTCGAGTGAAACAGGATAGGTTTTTTGGGTTCATTTTGCTCGTTTCTGCATGTTTATTATTGTAACCACAACAACAAATGTCCTTACTGTAACCTTACACTAATCTTAACCCTAACCTTTTCCTAAACTTAACCAAATAGTTTTGGTGCCTAAATGTAACCAAACAGCAACCGTTTTGAGAGTTGTCTGTGCAAATGCGCGCTACAGCTTCAAGAAATGGTTCTGCATGTCATATTCTGTTGGTCGTATTAGAGAGTAGCAACGATCGACCTATGTGGTCGTCTGGGTTGGAGGATGTGTTGCAGTTTCTGGGCCTCCGACCATAGCAGAGGTCCAGCAATTATATTTTTCAAACAAGATTACATAATTTTTACTAATGTAAGCAAAAAAATGTTTGTTAGACTTTACTCAAAATCAGTCTCAATAATTATACCATTTGCCTCAATCACATCTTGCATCAATTCTGAAAGTTTTTGCACAACTTTTCAAATATTCCCAAGTGGGGTTGTGGTCTTTTGACTTGAGGGAAAACCCATGCAAGTTAGCCCTTCTTCTTCTTCCTCAGACTCCAAATAGGCTTGTCAGAGGGCCTCTCCCTCTGGTCAGTGTGTAGCTGTGTAAGTCACCAACTCTAAAATGGGCAAAACATCCCCACACTTCATTTATATTATGATTTTATGCGATCATATCAAATAAGCTCTCCAGCTGCAAGTGCAAAGTTTAAACTTTGATTAATCTGTAAACAAGATTTTATTCCTGTCTTCAATAGTAAAATTTTGGTATTGTTTGAACCAGCAAAAGTGGTCTTGAAACTGTAGTAGGGCTTTCTTTGTTCAGTTGACTTTGTATCTTGGATGTTCTGTCTTTTAGATATGTGAGTTTGATATACTGGTCTTCAACTAGTGTACTCACTTTAGGTCTGCCTGGTCTTGTTTTGGATGAAAATGACTTGGTTTGTGAAATCCCTCCAGCATGTGTTGTACTCAGTGTTGGGCAGTAACGCGTTACTGCAACGCCGCCATTACTTTTGGCAGTAACTAATACTCTAACGCATCACTTTTCTCAGTTACCGTTACATTATGGCGTGTTAGTCCGTTACTCGATAAATGAATTCACGTTTGGACTGCTGAAGTGTAGGCTAAAAATAACGTTGTGGGAACAATACAAGGCGACGTCCTTCGTGCCACCGGGGACGTTCTCATAACGTTCTGAAAACGTAAAATTTCTAGCGGGGCTACTTCCTCCTGTTTACAGCGGAGTCACATTGTGGGCGTGTTTCTGTTTACTCTTACGTGTGCATAAATTAGCATGACTCAAATAAATTAGCGTTTAAAAATTGCTGTGTTTGAAGGTTTGTGTTTGTATAGACCATAATGCTTAACAGAATTTAGTGATGTGAATGCAAATGAATAGGAACTGTTAAGTTGATCAGCAGTTTGTATTATTTTCCTTACAGTACTGCAATGAAGGTTTTAAGGGCATTAATGGGAGCATTTAAAAGACTGTTTTTTTAAAAAGTAACTAAAAAGTTACTTTTAACAGTAACGCATTACTTTTTGGTGTAAGTAACTAACAAAGTAACTGAGTTACTTTTTGAATGAAGTAACTAGTAACTGTATCTAGTTACTATTTTTCAGTAACTAGCACAACACTGGTTGTACTGCTTCCTAAGAAATTTAAAGTTTGGCTACAATTTGGTAACAGGAGCGTTTTTTCACCACAATTTCTCTTTACATATTGTTACAAACAACTGGAAAATATCTTTTTCAGTTGAAGTCCTTCTCGGTGAAAGCACTCGATACAATAATGCATAGACACAATGATGCATAGAGGAGCATATAAATTTAATTATCTTGTATTAGTAGTTTTAAGACCAAAACAATTTGCAGTATGTGTTATGGACATATGTCTGAAATATATGGATATTTGAATGAAATATATGTTGTGACAACAATTTCAGAAGGCATTCTGATATATTTCAGTTCTATACAAACGTTAATAAAACATTTTGATTTGTAGTTTTAAATAATGTATTCTTTTTTGATTGATTGATTGATTGATTTGGCACTAATAAAAGTCAGTTAACATACAATTAAAAGCAGTGGTGGTGAATAAGATACGCACTGACCAAAAAAACAATAAAACTGAATAACTCTTGGGGTTTGATAAGACTAATGATCAACACCAATCACTCAGCGATACTTGGGCACCACATGGAACACATTTCTGCAATTTTTTTTTTTATACTGACCCCTAAGGTCAGAGATCTGTAATGTGACATATATGTTACATTGGGCGTTTATTGTAAATTTATTCCTCTTTTGAAAATGAATCAGCTTGACAGTTTTGTTTTTTTTGCTTAGTAACACAGATTTTGTCTTTTTATTTGGATTTTTACAACATTGTAAAATTATAACTTTTCTGGTTACTTTTAACAACAAATTATTTTTTCATATTTGTTTTACAACACAGAAATGTGCAAACTGAATAAATATAACTAAATAAATATAACTGCCTCATATTTGAGGTCTTCTCAACAATTTACAGTAGCTGTAGAAAACTTGTGTCACTTTCTCAGTCTGGGTGCGTTTGGTATTTTGGTGACACGCTCAGCGCCACGGTGGGAGTAGAGGTGCAGTAGTGGGTGTGTTCTCATCATTTCTGTGACGCAGTGCAATTTTGGTGCCATGGATGACCGCGATTTGCGCCCACGAGAGCCGCCTGCTCAGACCAGGTCAACAGTGCGGTGCACCTAGCTGTGTGCTATTTTTGTCGCTTAAGTTGGTGAAGGCGCGTCCAACTACAGATCTAAGAAACCACAAAATCATGAATTTATGAATCTCTCGTGATTGAAAAATATTTCACTACATTGTTTATGAACTTTGACGCACATGTGGCGGTGGCTAAATGTTAATATGGATAAAACTGCTGTGCGGCGCATGGAGAATAATGAAATGTTTGTTCAAGAAATGTGGCAAGAGCAGGTTAAAAGTAATGTTGGACATGTTATTAAAGCATTAGAAGCTTTAATTGGTTTGAAACTTGCCTTTAGTGCCAAAAAAGGTTTTGGTAATTAGGCACTTCTGTCACACCTGCTGACCATGCCTGACGGCCATTTTGGAAATGACTTCCTGGGTACCCAGATTCACACATTGTCACATGACTGAACCCTCTATGGTACGCATTATGATGTCAGTTGGGAAAAAAATGTTTGGAGTGTTTTTCTGTCATAGAATAGACCAAATAAACATAATCTAAAAAAATTGAAGAATTAATTTTTTGGGGGTACTTTTTGGGGTGTGTTGCCTTGAGGCAACACTCTACCACAATGGTAAGTAATGAAAAAAAGAGTTATTGTTTCAATTTTGAACAAAATTTATTTAAAAACACATGTAAAATACTCAGTAGCCTCAATAGGTTTAAATGCATGCCACTTAAAATGTTAAAATGTTCAAAATAACTCATTTCATAACATTACATGTTGCCTGCAGGCACCATTGTACCATTGTGGAACACACTATTAGAATGAATGCATCTAAAGCATCCATAAACAGGCTCACTGCTTATGGAACCTCATGAAGCAGTTCTTCTCAGCAGTGAAACATAGAATAACATAGAATGATGTTACGTTCATTCTGTAAATGGAGGAAACGTGAAAAATATAAGCATGTGCTCTGCAAAGAAGACTCACGCAGTTCACTGTAATAGTAATAGACTATATTCCACAATGTACAGTAATAGCCTGAACTTTACTTGACTATAACTTTAACATCAAATTTATCTAGATTATATTGTAGAGATAAAAAGAAAATTATGATGACTGGTATGCTTTTAAACAGTATATAGCTAAATACTCAATACCACAGTGTCATGGTGAATCCTTAATGGTACGGTGTTGCCTCTAGGCAACATTTGCATTTTAACAAGTTTCCATTACTTAATTAGCAAATAAAGTACATTAAACTATTGGAAATTAAGCTTTACTCAACTATTATTGTGAATCAATTTTTTTCCAGGCAGAAAAAGTCCAGAAAAAGAAATTTTCACACGATTTCTGAGGAGAGAAATCATTGACCTGCTCCTCGTGGGACAGTCTGCAAAAAAGGTCTTCTGCATGACCTTCAGAGAGTCATGTGACAAATTTAAACACTGCTATAGGTTCTTTAAGGTCTTGGCTTTTTTTCAAAGTATTGCACCATATCTGGTGATTTATTGTATGAATGTAATTGGCCAAAAATGGGTATGTTGCCGACAGGCAGCATCGTACCATAGAGGGTTAAGCACATGTCACTTAGGGATTTCATGAGTTTAAGTCAAGTGTAAAGCTGTATAAGGAACCTTCCAGACCATTTAAGGGGGTGGAGACACCAGTGTCACAGTGGGTTTTTATGGGCTAAAAAAAAATCCCCACCCATTGGAGTTTCAAGACACCTATCATCCCTCACTATTTTCATTTTCAACTGATTAGTGATGATGATAACATCACATCTCACAATTCTCATCACACATGAGAAAAAATAGGTACTATGGCTAAAAAAGCCTCACCTGAAGCCAAATAAGTAAATGACAAAGCAGTATTATTATTCCAGTATTTAGCACTGTGATATATTAGTGTTTCTGTTGGATCTCTGCTCTAAGGTTACTTGTTTTATTCTTACAATGTGACTGTAATCTATGCCAGAGACCTGTTAGTGTCTACTCTGATAGAGGTCAATAAACATCATAATTTGACTCCTTCAGCTCCACATCTCCATCATCTCTGATGCATCTGTAGGATTTAGCTTCCTAATAATACACCTGGTGGAATTACTCAATAATACATTTGATAAAAAGGATCGGCCAATGCATTTTAGCCCAAGTTTAAAACTGTAGAACCATGTAGTTACACACGCTCTGATACTAGAAACTGTGAACTCCAACACACCCACACACACCCACGTACACACACACACACACACACACACACACACACACAGGGAACAGACAAGACTTGGTTCCTCTTCATGCAAATCAGTGGTGCAAACCAAACTATTTCTGAGCGATGGAGGCGCCATGATGCTCACAAGATCTTTATCTGTCGTTGTTTTCAGCTTCGACCTACTTAGATCATTTCCATGCATGCATTTGCTGCCCTACTAATTTCCTCATGATCATGATGTGTGATTGTGACTGTGCGGTTTATGTTTTTGATACAAATCATGAGAGTCTCCTGCGAGGCAAAACCCCGACTCAGTCCAATGCGTCATTGTCTACAGCGATTTTGACTGTTCAGAGGACTTTTTACTGATGTTAATCTCGCTCACACAACCACATGTACATTTTATACACTTATTGATATCATCAGTCCTTTTCACACTACATTTAACCCTGGGCTGAGACCTCCATTAGCCCTGGGATAATAGAATGTGGGACGTCCTCAGCCTTAGCCCAGGGCTTAGTTTAGGCTGAGTTTGGAGAAGAATTTAAGTGATAACTTTGTTTTCATGGCTGAGAGCGCATTAATCTCTGGCAGAACATAATGTGAAGCACAGCTGGACGTAGCCGAGAGTGGTCGTGGTCATTTTTTTAATGCTGTTTTCTTGAGATCACGAGTTAATCATTTCATTATCTTGAGATCGCAAAGCTTGTTTTCGGGTTAATTATCTTGTTATAACGAGAAAACAAAAGGCTGATTTCTTGAGATAATGAGATAATTAAGTCATGGCCACAAGAAAACAAATGGGTCATTGATAAAAATCCAGGGTCACAGTCAGCAGGTGTCTGATGTGGAGCTGCGAGCTGGAGACCCAATGACCTTTTAATATTGCACACTATCCTCAAAAAGTATTTTGTGCATTGCCATGATAATTTGTGACAACTATTCTTTTTGCCTATAGAGGATAGTCACACACCTTGAAAGTATCCCACAACGGGGAAATTCACTTGTTACAGCAGCAGTCAAGGGCAGAGAACACACCATAACAAAAAAATAAATAAAAAATAAAATAAAATAAAATAATGAGAACAAATAAAATAAAAATAAAATAAATATTATAGCTTAGGTGACTGTAGTAATAGCTTAGGTGACTGTAGTTGAAAATTGCTATTTAAGTGACCATATATGATATATATATATATATATATATATATATGAAAAAGTACTTTAGAGTATACCTGAGATACAAAAACAGCAATGTAA
>OMKZ01055578.1:1920-15468 GCA_900302535.1 Neoniphon sammara
TGTGTGTGTGTGTTGTGTGTGTGTGTGTGTGTGTGTGTGTGTGTGTGTGTGTTTGCTCTTGTCCTTCTGTTGTTCGTAGCAATAGAGAAATGAGGTAAAGCCTCCAAACTGAAGAAGTTTTGATGGTTTCACTTCTACAAAGAGCTTCACAGTTTTAGGATTGAGACTTTCAGAGTTAGAATATTTAGTTTAGTTTTTCTTTTATCCGAGGAAAGTCGACTGAGTGCGGCTGCTGTTTTCCAGCGACGGCCCGCTTCACATTTACACAGGGAGCTGCCCACCACTGAGCAGCTTTACTGGAGCAGCTGGGGGTTTACGTGCCTTGCTCAGGGACACCCTGGCAGTGCTGCGTCACTTTTTTTTTTCTGAGCTGGTTTTGAGGGTTTGAAACAGGAAGCTTCCAGTCATAAGCCTGTTTCTGTAACCTCAAGTCTGCGACTGACCTCAGCTTAGGGTTAAAGGAGAGTCATAAAAATAAATAAATAAATAAATAAATGTGTGTGTGTGTGTGTGTGTGTGTGTGTGTGTGTGTCTAACCTAGTTTGAGTTTGTTGTCACCAAACTTGATATGTTGTCACTTTAAACAATTGTGCCTGAAATAAAAAAAAAAAAATCATACACATTTGTTTGTTTGGCGTAAAGTAAAGAGGGACTTTACACTTGAATACAATAACAGTACAAAAAAAAATTCTACAAAATAATTTTGACAGTGATAAATGACTGTACTCAGGCATTTTTACAGGCTGTGGAAGATTGTTTTCACAGCAGATGAAAAAGGATGGCAGTGAGTGTGCGGACACCACTGAGAATTATGTAAGTGACAGAAGTCCTCTACATGATTAGCACAGATTTGAAAAAACAAACAAACAAACCAAAACATTGCCATTGTGCTTTTAGGCTGAGCATGTGGTGAGGAGCATGGTCAGCGCTCTGTGTCTTTTTTCAGTCATGTCGGCCTGTGATGTACTGGATGATGGACATCCTGCTGTTTGGGTGTGTGCTCCTGTGCAGGTGTGTGTGTGTGTGTATGTGTGTGTGTGTGTGTGTGCCTGCCTGTTTGTGTTTGTATGTGTGTGTTTGGCCCTACAAACATGCACAACCCTACATTTACATTTAAAGTTGTAATTCTCTGTTTTTTAAATTTCTGTCTCCATCTTTGTTGCTGAGCTCTGATCACTGTGGCATTTCTGCATTGCACTTCCCAGACATCACCTGTCAGTCAAACAATGTGGGCGGAACTTTGACATTTTCCGCTGATGCAATGTGACTTGCTCTTTTCTTTGGTCAACCATGGCAGCTATCGCTGCCCAGTTCCTCTTCTTCTGTTCATTCCAAACAAAGTGCTGCTGCTGCTGCCATGAACATAAAATACATCACTTCCTGTGCGGCAGAGGATTTGTTCTGGAAAAAAAACAAAAAAAAACACAAAACCCTTCCTGACATCTGGTGTTTGGAACAGCAAATGTAAAAGCCTTTATGAAGTGGCTGTAGGTTAAATCAGTATTGTGTTATGTAATTCAGCTGCAGAATGGTAAAACTCTATACCTCTGTAAGTCTATATATTCATGTGAAAATGTTTCAGATTATTCCTTTAATGCTCCCACCACCAGGATTAAAGCAGCTCCAGATGTGCAACACGAGTCTTGTAAAGCGCTCTATTTAATCTTCTTGACAGTGGGCAATAATTAGAACTGTCTCTATGGTAATATGTTTATTTTAATGTAGGCTACGTGCCGATATAAAAACAAGAAAATCCAGTTAAAACCTTTGGTATCACAATATTTATTCAGCCATCCTAAACAAAGCACATTTACAGGCAGAGAACCCATTTTATATATTTATGTGAACATGTGAAGCCTTAAATGCAAATGTTAAATATTTTTAAAACATTCACTATCTGTGCGACCATGTGAGCCAGGGACTAAAGACAAAATTACAGCCATATAAATGGATGGTATGACATGGTGAAGTGAATGATCAGTTTAAATAGCATTCAGATACACACAAAGCACTCTCAATTATAATAGAGAAGCAAACGGCCAGTTGTCATCATGTATGCCATAGATTAGCATCTCCTGCATTTGGTGAATAGTGCAAAATATGAATGGGCTTTTTGAAAAAGGCTGAAACTAAAGGCTGGATATATGAGAGATAGACTGTGTTTTCTTCCAGGGGTCACAACAAACTGCCAGGCAGCTATTAGCTGGCTGTTGTAGTCCTCATTTATTTGGTGGCAGCAGTCGATACAAACAGGTTTGTGTAGCACGTTTTGACTTCATGTTTGGCGTTTCTTGCAAATCCCATTTCAGCTCTCTATCATGTTATGTAATAATAGCTTCTGCTTAATCACAGGACTACAATAAAATACGATCCAGAGATAAATATCCTCTATTGACTTTACATGCCCATTTTTGCTGTTGCCTTTGTATTTCTGGTTGCTGGATCTCACAGTAAACACACTAGCTAATATTGATAACAGAACCAAATAAACAACATACATATTGTCAAAACTGAATACCCAGATCATTGTCATTGTATTAAAAAATCACTGTAAACAGAAAAAAAACAAGCTACTTGTGTTACTAAATGACATCTCACAAACCCTGAAAAATACAAAATAACTTATTTAATAGACCACTTGCCACTGATGTCACAGTGTAGCAGACTATGGCCATGATAACGCCAGCCTTGCATGCCAGTCAGTTGTCTGGTGTCAGTTTGGGCAGGACTCACTGTGGTCTTGTCAGTAGTGATGAAGCTCTTGCAGAAGGCAGGGTGTTCCTGGGAGAAGGGGCAGCTCGGTCTTGTTGGCAGCTGAGTTTGAGGCATTGGGCAGACTTCTGATGGGAGATGTCAGCGAAACAAGTAGAGGTGCCACATTAGTGTCAGAGCGTGGGAAAGAGGAGTGGAGTTTCATCAGCTGCAGCTTGTGAGGTGTGATGAAAGGACCGAAACTTTAGTGTGGAGAGAAAAGAGGAGGGGGCCCAGGACAGAGCCCTGGGGGACGCCAGTGGAGTGTGTTGTTAAGACAGTTCCTCTCCAGTTTTCTATGTTCCTTTTCAGACTTGGTTTTAAAATGCGTCTTGGTGATCCGGACACAAGTGGGCAGCTGAGGCACAAGGCCGTTCACACCTGTCTCCACCAGTGTCTGCACAGTGTCTCAGCTGACCACTTGTGTTCAGTTTTGTTACAGCCTATATCACCTCCTCTAGAAGGTCAAAGGGCGCCAGGTCTGTTTCACATGGGCTGCCCAGGAAAACAAAATGTTTCAAGACCTGATCCACATGTACGGTTTCACTTGGACTCCAACCATCAGTGCTCCTCTCCATTTTTTTACCACAGCCACCGCCACGTCCTGCACTGACGATGTGTTTTCCTGTGACGTCCTTGTGGGGACGCATTAGTGTTTACACTACAGATTATATGTGGTCAAATGCGTCCCAGACCACCTCGGCAAGCGGTTTGAGTGATTGGATCACAATCTGTCTCTGTGGTTGTTTACACTTGGATTTAGGGATGTCTACTTGTAATCTGATCGCCTGAGATACATTTTAAAACTAAGTATAAACAGGGTGTCTATGTAACCCTTCAGTGTTTGTATATGTGTGTGTTAATGCCTACAGCTGACAGTTATCCAGGTGTGTGTCCCTTACCTGTTTTGAGAACTGATGATGATGAATACAGAAATGTCGTTTTACTGTCTCAGTTGTGTGAATAGTCTCTTCTTGCATCAGCAAACCTCCTTTTTGGACTTTTTTTCATAACAGTGTGCAGGTTACTGTTGTTTGTTACTGTTGTTCTGCTGTTTTACTGTTGTTATACTGGGAAGCACTTTTCAAAGAGTCCACACCACTTCATATTTTCTGTATCCATACAGCTGACCGTGTATCTGCCCTCTTCAGCCTGTGTTTGCTTGTTGTCTTTGTATTATATTTGATTTTATTCAGTATAAATATAAAGCTGATGGTTAAACAAGCCTGGCAGGCATCAGTGCAGTGATGCTGGGTCCTGCTGCCTTGTGTGTTGGGAGTATAGAGGAGTGTTTAAGACAGGCAGCGGCAGGGCTGGGAGAGCACGATTGTGGCTTTTACGTCTGATATCAGGCAATTATTATTCCATATTTTATTTAATTGCTTTGTTCCTTTGTTGTATGACTCAAAATCACAGTTTTCTGTAAAGTGCTGTGTCAGTTTTGTTTTCAGAAAAGTGCAGATGCTTATGAAAGTTATTGTTAGCGACAGCAGTTGAAGATTAGCGCTGAATCACTTTTGATTAATCATTCAGCCTGTAGTGTCAAAAATGATGACAAATGCTTGTCACATTACCAGAGCACAGTGTTGATTTTAAGGATTTGAACAAAGTATTTTCTAATGATATCAACAGAGAAAATTAAGCAAACCTTCACATATTACTAGTCTTAGTTGAGCTGTGATCAGCAAATGTTTGAGTTTTACTTGATCAATGACTAAACAATTCATCTATTATAGAAATTGTACTTGATTTTGTGTTGATTGCCTAGGCTGATTGATTGACTAAATGCTTCACACTACTGTTTTTGCACAGATTTGATATTCTGCATGAAGTTCTCCACTCATTTGGGAGTGACTTCTTCATGTTTTGCTTACATTCATCCATCCAGAAATTGAGTACAATTCTGTGGCTGCAGAAGGCAGAGGACCAGCTGACTGTCCTGGCCTCTTTCTGGTCCTCTGCCTCCTATCTCTGTCTCAGCAGGGCTCTGGATAATGACCCCTGTTGGGAGATGAGAGGATGAGTGGTGGCCCTGCTGGGCTCCTCCTGCAGGGAGGTTTGAATGTCTCACTATGGGGCCTCCGCCTGCAGATCCTCAGTTTCAACAGCGAGGAGCTGGGGAGCCTGGAGGGAGCGGCAGGACTGTGGAACACATCCACTTTACTAAACCTCTATTCAAAATATAGCCACAAGCAGCGTTTCCTGGGTTCAAGCCAAAACAGGCTGTTTGAAGTTGAAAGCTTCAACACCTTAATTAAAAATATCCACCAAGTTTGGTGATGTTTGGTCAAATTGTCACTGATTCATGGCCAAATTTGTGCCAGGCCCATGCATGTGTGTGGAACTGGTGGCACCCCCTGTTGAGCAATTGCAAAATAGTTTTACACACATGGTTCAACATTGTTATGAGACATGTCCTGCGAGTTTTGTATTGATTGCACAAACAGTTTCTGATTTATAATCTGATTTGTGTTCTGCCACGCACATTTTTTGCATTTGTTGTACCCCCTAGTGGTCAATTTGAATGAAACTTTCAGGGTATGTTTCAGGTACGTATGTGGACGTATTCAGCAAGTTTTGCAGTGATTAGCCCAAGGGTTGTTGACTTTGGTCTTGTAATGTGCTGAGCCACGCCCCTATTGAAGTTCATTGGTCAATATCTTGAAAACTAAATAAGATATGAACACACCTCATGCAACTTTTGATAAACTTAGTCCAATCAAGATCCACAGAACATATGGTAGCAATGGGACATATGGTTTAGGAGAATATGCCAAAAACATGTTTTTCAAAAAATTAAAAATTGTGGAAAATCCAATATGGCGGACTTTAGGGGTTCCTGACAAATTTTATAGCACGAGGAGAGACCGATGTCTATACCAAGTTTTGTGTAAATTGGACTTATGGTGTAGGAGTTATGACATTTCATAGTTCAAAATTTTTATCTTTAATTATAGCGCCCCCATCAGGCCAATGGAGTCACATTTCTTGGGCAACACTGTGCAAAATCACGTCTCTAACATTGACCAGCTCACTGGAATTTGTGAAAGCAATTCTGAAGAAGAGGAAAAATAATAAACCTGCATTAAAACAATAGGGTTTCAGCTCTTTGGGCCTCAACCTCTAATTATAAAACTTCTCTTCTCTTCTCTTCTCTTCTCTTCTCTTCTCTTCTCTTCTCTTCTCTTTTCAATTTGGTTTCAAAGATCACTCAGGGGTTGGAAGCTCACTTGTTAGGGAGTGTCAGCTCAAGCAGACAGTGTAGTAGAAATCAGACGTGTTTGTTCAGCCAAACTGTCTGGTGTACAAACAAAAAGAAGTGCCATATTGGCTTTGATTGCCACAGGCTCTCCAGCTGAAGTAGCCGAAATTTTTGCACAGCTCAGTGCACCTCCTTCCAGTTGGCTCCTGAAACTGGTCAACTATCTCATATGATTAGTTGTATTTTTAACATATGTCCCTTAAGCCTGCTACAGACAGCAAGTGGAGCTGACAACTTTCATTTCCGCTCCCATGTTAATGGATAAGAGGTGGCATGGCTCAGGAGGCAGAGCGTGTTTAAGTGTCCTTGAGCAAGACACTGAACCCCTAACTGCTCCTGATGAGCAGGTTGGCGCCCGGCATGGCAGCCTCTGCCATCAGTGTGAATATGTGTGTGAATGGGTGAATGAGAGGCAAACATTGTAAAGTGCTTTGAGTGGTTGGTAGACTAGAAAAGCGCTATAGAAATGCAGCCCATTTACCGTTGACCATTTGTTCAGACATCAGCAACCTGCGGCGGACAGAGCTGGCAGCTCGTGGATGTGAAGCTTTTTTCCCCACCTGGAGTCTATGTTTTTCGCCAAGTGCAGTGGAACAACACATAGAAACACAACAGAACACCTGAAAATACACCATGTATTGCAAATATATCAACACAGATTGTGTAGCCTTTTGATAAAGTTTATCCAACTAAACCTGAACAACTTTTAATAACTGTTGTCACAGCGTAACTGGGCATCCAGTCAGCCCAACCAGTGACATTTCCGGGGAAAAGTCAGCCCGCCTGAGACTGTTAACATCGCTGCTTGAATGCGGCTCGGAAATCCATGGTGCAAGCGTGACTATTAGCGTTCCACTGCCTGTGTGTTTCGGGTTTTTGGCTGCATGTTTCTGGTTTCTTTCCTTTGTTCACATTGTGTTCCTCCTTCCTCTGAGGTGACTTGCTGAAGTTGGGACAGGAGATGTGCACTTATATGACCAAGCAAGCAGGAACTATAAAGACACAGAGCAGATGGCAATCTCTTGGGGAGAAATATCCAAGAAATTGAGCATCAACAATCCCAATTTGTGCAAGACAGTTTGAAAGCTGTGGGACAAATTGGGGGTTCGCCACTACCGGGCTATTTATTTCCGGTTTCCTCATCTCCTCCTGTCTCTTAGCTGACTCTCTGATTTCCAGGTTTCCCCATCTGGCGTGAAGTGTCCAATAAAACAAAACAAACAGACCCTATGTCTGTTTGTTTGAAGCGACAAGTTCCTCAGCATCATTGGATATTTTTTTTCCTTTCTTTTGCGGTATTAATGGTTTTAGAGATCTTGATTTTTCAACCTTTTTTGATTGTCCTTGATACCAAAGTGCAGCTTTGATTCGCCACTATCTTCTGGCATTTCCAAAATTACTGTCCTAAGGGAGCTAAAAAGCTAACAAGGATGCTAAAAAGAAAGTGACGTACTTGTTACTATTTGGCCCAAAGGGGGTTTCCATCATTTGTGGAGGAACAGTTGCTTAGTTTTTACGTTGAAATGGTTGGGTCAAGGGTTTAGTGAGAGAGAGAGAGAGAGCTAGGTACAGAGGAGTAGCTTTTAGAAGTGGAGGATTGGTAGGATGTGTTTGTGTGTGAAGAGCTGCAGTGGACATCCAGGGCAAATTGATCTGTCTGTGAAGTGGCTGAGGCTGAGGAAGAGGTGGAGGAAGTGGAGGGTGATGGGACATGGAGACTCGGGTAATTATATCTCTGGGGGTCAGGGTGGATCCGCCTGTGATCCCACAGCACAGGCAAGAAAAGGAGAGAACAGAAAGGCTTCATTTTTTTCACACCGAGCCGCTGTCGGGTCTCAGCAGGCGGCAGGGAAACAGAAAAGAGAAGTATTGACCCAAGGTGGTCTGATTCCTCCTCCTCGTGGAGAATGCATGAGCCGCTCTTTTCTTATCGCAAACACAACATTGATGGTGATACCAGCTCTGCCAGACGAAGCCAGCAGAAGTGCTTGGTGTAATAGGAACCACAGTCTTAGGAAAGAAATGTGCATCATGATATGAATCCCGGCTGTCTGGTATTACAGCAATATTGAAACAAACAGTAAGAATAGAGGAGTGCATACAGTGGTAACCCAAGGTCATCATGTTGGAGGTGTAACAAGATATTAACATCACTGCCTTTTCTTTGCTGTTGATTTCCTCTCGTATAATTTCAAGAGCGTTACATAACAGATATACAATGAATAACGAGACGAAATAGCGGTTAGCCTTCAGCCTCACACCTTAAGACTTTATTCAAGAATGCCAGAGGTATCAGTTTGCTTTGGGCTAGTAAATGCATCGCAAGAAAGAGAAAAGAAACTCTCAGCAAGCTCTTATTTTTCTTAGTACTTATCTTTCTATATGATTGTTCTTAGGTCACAGGAGTAACAGCAGGGATCTATACCTCTGAAAATGAAAAGACTGATCATTAGTTCCCACTGTTTTTGCGCCTGTGAGACAGAGACATCAACACAGTGGATTTGAGAAGCATAAAAGCATAGCCAAGGACAGCATGTTGCTCGCCTTCCTTGATAAGTTTTCAGAGAATAAATAAATAAATAAATACTTTGTAAAAAAACAAAAACAAAAATTCTTCCTGTAAGTTCCTGTAAGTTTATGAATACGTTTTTTATGCAGAATGACATCAACAGACCGGGCCTTTCTGCACAAGGTAAACTATGCAACTGCACAGTTTCTGGAGCTGAGGATAGTAATGAAAGAATCACAGAAGTAAAGGAGATGGAATGGAATGAAAAAACAGTCTAGACGTGTGAATGGGACCTAACCTGCCGGCTGAACAGCTTTGGAGACGCTGTCTGAATCAGAGAAACATAAAGCGTTTGCCGTGAAACACTACGGTGTGTCAAGTGAGAAACAAAGGGAGTGTTTTTGGTTGAGGAAGCGAGTTCAGCTCCGTCTCTCTCTTGTATGTTTGTACCGTATGACGGAGTAATGTCCTCCAACAGCTGCTGAGAGCCTGAACCCACAGCGGCGGCATCAATCCCAGTCTATCTGACCGAAAAGCTCGCTTAATCTGCTGTTTGGGAGATTAACAGAAGTCCACAGACGCATGGAAATGAGGTTAGACAGCCAGCGTTTTCAGAGAGGCTTAATAATCCACAAAATCCCTCCATCTACAGCCCAGGTCGAGGTCACTGGGACCAGAATGGATTGACCACCATGGCGAACAGAGAGGATCCTGTTGGCGTAGCACAGCTGGCTGGGAACTACTGACTGTCTCTAAGTTACTGCTGGTTTCTCCCATGATCAGGCGTCTGATTGGCAAAGGATTGGCTCAGTAAATTACAAACTTGTAAGGACATGAAATGCCATCTGTCTTTACTTTAACTTTAAAACAAACTGATTTGAATGAATCACATGGGTCTCACATTTAGGTCGGAAAATCTGGAATTCCTGATTAATTCCTGATTAATCAGGAAAAACCACATCCCTGCATGTTGTCGTCATATGCACAAACACGTCTGTTAATCGACACAGTTTGTCTTTTGCAAATGTGTGATCAGATTTAATTGGACGATGTCGTTGTCCCAGTTTACATGACTCAGTCAGAGAAACCATTTACTGACAGAAGCATCCTGTGTCAGCGTCTGACCAAGACTTTGTTCTGTTTGAGAAGAAGAAGAAGAAGAAGAAGAAGAAGAAGAAGAGGAAGAAGAAGACTTTCTTCTGTTTGAGCTTTTGCGTCACATAGTGGAACAAAACAATGGATAGATAGAAGAAGAGAGTTCCTTATTTTTGGTCCATCTGTGTATTTCAGGATGTCCAACTCCTTTAAGTCCGTCTCCTCATCATTGTTTTTAGCCTCATCATTCCCCATGATGCCTCCTTGGCTTTGCGTTGGACTTCCTGGTATCACACCTGTGCTGCGTGACCTCTGACCTTCGGAACATGCACAGAACGCCTCAGCCGACTGTTGGCCGACATGTTGTAGTAAATCGACCCCCAAACGCATCACCTAGGTCTGTTAGTCCAACTCTGAAAAATTGATCCGAAAAGTTGACGTGGGATTATTTCTTTTGGACTAAAACATGATGTTTGCAAAAATCGATTTGTTGTTCTAGTCTGGCTAAAATCAAACTTTTTAAGATGCATGTGAACCCGCTGACTGTGGAGCTTCAGGTGGCTGCTGATGGAACCCAACTGGTTCAAGTTGGGTTCTGCAGGGACAGAAATTCTGAAGTATATGGACCGGGTTGGGTCGACCTTTAAACCTTGGGTTTGAGAATTTCTATTTATTATTTTAACTTATTTAAACTTGTAAGGGATAGTGGATATGTGCAGCCTAATGTGTTGGCTCTATTTGTCTGGCAGACCCACATCTGAACTTGCTGTGCTGCAGAAGTGGACTGATGCTGCATGTCAGCACACAACAAAGAAAACAACCGAACCGAACAGTTCATGGTAATCAAAGTTTAATAAGACTACAGATGTTGTCTGAAGGCTGGATTCATGAAAGAATCCATTAAGGTGGCATTTAAACTTAATGTTGGATTTGAGGGTTTGGGTGTTTGACTGGTAAAGCCTAATGTTCAATTTAGATTTTGATTACAGAAATCTGACGCCACTAAGAGTCCATAAGATGAGTAGAATAAAGATCAATTTCAACAAGAGTAAAAGTGGTGTGTTACTGGGGATCTGGCCTGGTGGTGGTCAGGTTCAGTCGGGTTATGGGACAAAATATTCTCAGTCGAGGCCGGGCTCAAAGTATCAGGCCCAATTCAAGCTCTAAAACAACTTTTCCTCACACCACCAACATGATTATCCTCCAGTTTGTGAGCACCAGTCAGCTGAATAGAGGCTTAAAGACTGCATTGAATTTCATGGCAGGTGGCTCAAGTTTCATTCCTGTCCTCTCGTCCCACTTGATGTCTTTCTCTTATGGTCTTCCCTTTTTTTTTTTAGCAGAATATTTTGCCTTATAAAAAATGCATTTCCGTTGCGGCTCGTCACTTGCCAGACGTCACGGGGGCCTGTCAGTTAACGAGCGCTGGGCGGATGGAGACAATCCGGGCTTCGTGGCTCGTTGCGTAGCTTCTCCGATGTCCTATCAGTGTGTTTGTGCTGCAGAGCGGAAAACTGCCCAGAGTGGAATGGGTTTGTGGCGGCGCGAAGCCTCAGCGCTGTGATGACGGTGATTAGCAAGGTGTTCAGCGCATGGAGGAAGAGGAGTGCAGATGGCTGTGATTTTCTATAGGCCTTTTTATTCTTTGTTTTTTTTTTTAAGCAGTTTCAATGCCTCATCTTTGGCGACTTTTATATCTGGGATGAGTAATGATAAAAGAACAGGCTCTTATCCTTTCAGTTTATACAGAGCTTCCACCGGTCATGGAATTTCTGGAAAGTCATGGAATTTTGAAAAGTCAGGACTTTGTTATTTGTCAGATATGTTCACTTCCCCCTCAGAATAAAATAGGAGGATGAGCTTTAATAAGACCTCTGAAGTGTTTTTTTTAAATGTTTATGTTCGTCAAGGAAAACAATGGCATGTTACCTTTATATAGGCCATGGAAATTTAGTGCTTTAGTCATGGAAAGTCCTGGGGATTTTACATTTGGCATTGTGTGGGAACCCTTTTCAAAGCTACGACCAGCAGCTTCCTTCAGTTGGTCAGTCTGTGTGTATCTGAGGCATCTAGAAGATCAATACCTACACATTTCTCAGGGAGCCACACTTGTGCTTTACCTCACTCAGCAGGCAGCAGACTTTCATCAGGGATCCTGCGATTGAATTATGTGAAATCAGACTTTTGTATTTGCTTTCACAGATAGCTTGCAGGCTGTCACACGTTACGTGCTTGGTCCCTCCGTTCTCTAGCATGAACTGAACACCCAGGAAAGCATTTTCTTTTCTTCTGTCAGGGAAGAAGAGGCGATGACACAGCTGTCGTGCCTTTTGCTTTCACTCCTCCAACATGGCAGCGCGCAAAATACGACTGCTCTCTAAATGTCCTTTGACGCGAGTCTGTC
The DNA here is from genome assembly GCA_900302535.1 of Neoniphon sammara. NCBI lineage: Eukaryota > Metazoa > Chordata > Actinopteri > Holocentriformes > Holocentridae > Neoniphon > Neoniphon sammara. The sequence continues at coordinate 13,942 of OMKZ01055578.1, forward strand.
GACCCTTTCTATATCAAATATTCAGATTCTGGAAACCTTAGTGATCCCTGCAGGGAAATTGCTTTGTTGCAGGAATAGTTGCATAATGCAACAGGCTGCATGCGCACTCTTATGAAGTGTCTCTTAAATAGGTGACATTTATAATGCAAAGCCAACTGCAGCAGCAATTAATGTAAACAACAGGCAGTGCAAAGTGCAGCAGTGTGATATAATTACTCAGTTACATTCACAAATCACTGCACAGTCGTGTGTGTGTGTGTGTGTGTGTGTGTGTGTGTGTGTGTGTGTGTGTTTGGGTGGGGTGGGGGACAGGTGGATGTGCTTTATGAGCAGGTTCCTTTTGGTTCATCGTGACATTTTTAGTGAAGAAAACAAAAGGCTCTTAACATGTAAAAAAACGTTATGAAAAGTGACAGATGACCCGTTTGACTCTGAAAACGAGGCCAGGCCCCTCACTGCCCCGTCAGACCGCGGGCATCAGCTCACCATGTAACTGAGCATCAAGTCAGTTCTGGATGCTTTGCAACCCGATGATGCTGCACGACCTTTGTTGGTTTGTTTTTTGTTTTTTTTTTTTGCGTGACATATTTGACAACAGGACGTGGGCCGGGGCAGCTTGATGCTTTTATGATGACTGTCCATTTCGGTTATTGTCTTCTTGGAACAGGCTGTAATGGCCGGGGTCAGAGAGCTGCTTTCCCGAGCAGAGCGGGCAGGCTGCTCTCCTTGGAATTTCTCTCATAATTGAAGTGGCAGGAAAGCTGAGAGGGACGGTCAGGAGGACACAGGAGAGACGTTTCTGCCAGGCCTCGATGTGGGTTTAGAGATGAGGTCCTTTTCACTTCACCTCACAAACTAGAAATGCTGTTCCAGTTTCCTTTATCCGAGGCAGCATTGAAAGACTACACTGACAGCACTGTGCTAATGAGAAAAGAAGTGAATGTCTCAGCGGAGTGCCGGGCTGATGTAGGGTCCGGTTTTATTTGCTGGTTGTTAATGTTGAATGATCAGAGCAGCTTTTGTGAGAGTTGCGCTCCCCCGGCTCTTTGGCCTCTGTGGAAAAGGTAAAGAGGAGGCAAACAACCAGTCAGGACCAGCCAGACCAAACCTTAGCTTCAACTTTCCAAACTGACCACCTCCTACCTTGGCATGTCAGCCAAACTGTGGTTTGAAAGAGTGTCAGATGGTCACTTAAATTTCCAGCAGCAAATCATGAAGCTTTACATAAGGTGTATAGCAGCCTTCTGTCATGCGTTCTGCATGGCACTGCAAGCTCAAATCTACTTTGAGGATTTTTCATGTTGTGTTGATTTTAGCGGCCCCCTGTGGACAAAAGCGGTAGTGTTTCCCACGAATGAAGGCTGCATTTCCCATGAGCACCACCGCCTCTTGTCGTAAAGATCTTTGCTAGCTCGTGCATTTGTTTGGAAGTGAGTGAAAGAAAGACAACTTATTTTTAACCCCTTTTTTCTTTTTTACTCCCAGCTGTTTGCAGGATGCAGAGCGATGAGGTCATGCATCTGTTTG
>OMKZ01055578.1:18222-28869 GCA_900302535.1 Neoniphon sammara
TGTTCATCACAGTCAGATTCAGCACAGCAATGGCTTTACAAGGAGTGGGAATAATCTGGTAATTCTAGTTCTAGTTGGGATGTAATTGGGTTTAAGTGAAGTGAAGTTTTTTCTGCCTCATAGCACCAACCATAAAAAAAATCTCAGAAAGAAATCTGTGCTTGCACTCAAAAAGAAAAAAAAATAGTTTCAAAAACTTAAGTTCTCATCCTACTGTTTAATTTTATTATCATCATTATCATCATTTTTATTTATTTATTTATTTATTTAAATTATTATATATTTTTTTTAAATCAGTAGCAGGGACATACACAAATGTTTTAGCTGTGTTGAATTTTTGACAAAAAATATATATAAAAAAATTAATATATAACTTAAAAGGTTTGAAAACAGTTCCTTGCTTTAGCCAATCGTTACAGCATCAGACTTCACATAAGGTGCTTTTGGTTTAGACTACCTGCAGACTCTCTGGCCTCCATGGACAATTTGCTTTATTCACAAAATACGCAGCGCTAACGCAGGGCAGGTGCAGAACAAATGCATGATGGGGAGCAGCTACAACAGCCCCCACTGCAGCTTGCAGGCGTGCAGCGCCTTGCAGCAGATTGTGCAGGACTGCTGGGAAATTTCAGGCTGTGTTTATGTGCACCGCTGAGAAAAATCCACTAAATAATGCTACCATACACAAAGGAGGTCGGCTGGGCCAGTTGCACCTTTTGCAGGCAGGTGGATTACAGCCAAATGAATCAATCAGGAGTTAATACCTTGGTGGACACACACACACACACACACACACACACACACTACAGCCAGATAACCCTGGAACGGGGAGATTGATTCATGAGGCGAGTGCTAAGTTCAAACCAAGGACACCACAGCACCTGCTTACAGCCTGTATAGCTGAACACATCACACACACATAAACACACACACACCTGTCCAGAAATGCACCACCGACCCCTGGCAATCAGGGACACACAGACCCCGTTTACACATGTCACTGAAATATGTCCCGAGTGAGCCAACAGCGATCAGATCACACTCATCCACATAAAAATCCAGGTGTAATGCAGCTGCGACAGACCAAGGACGGATTGAAATCTGATTGCTTAGATTGCCTCGGGGGGTTAAAATGCATTGTGGTTGCAAGTGTGGAAGGGAATGTTTCTGCAAGACGCAAACGTAACTCACATTCCCTGTGCGGTAGCTGACCAAGAGGAAGAATGGTTAAAACCAGGGCCTGCATTCAGGAAGAGGACGTTGCGTATTGTGAGAGGGATTCATGCACATGAACGCACACTAACGCACTCAGAGCTACAGAAATACAATTTCAGTGTGGACTGTGTAGACTCAACTGACAAATGTGTGGAATAAATGTAATATGATGGATAAGCCTGCATGACTCTCGTAATTGGCCTGAGTTACTAATAAATTATGTTCTTATTCCAAGTAAAGTTCAGTTTAAATGTGTGATTTCTGTTACTGTAACTAATAAATGTGGGTACAAATTGATTAAATATAGTGTCATAATTTCTTAAATAAGTGAAAATGAGTGAAATGCAGATTGTGTGTTCTGAGTAAAAACAAAAATTGCGTTCCTCCACCAGGAAAGGATTTTATTGGTATTGTGGTATTAACACCCACTGCTGTGTTGTGGTCATTTGCACATTTGCACGAATATATTATTACATATTGTATCTTTAAGTACATTTTTACACTTTTACACACAAAATGTCAGCAGAGTAACAAAAGACTAACTTCTACTTGAGCAGGATATTTTTGTCGTGTTTCCACTGCTGAACCTGCACACACACACAGTAGAAACACACGCATGAACGCACATGCAGGTGCACGTTGTGTACATACAGAAATGCACAAACACTACTCTGAACCTGTGCCACCATCTCTCTCTCTCTCTCTCTCTCTCTCTCTCTCTCTCTCTCTCTCTCTCCCACGAAGGTCAAACCCTGCAGGAGAATCAAATTAGCGACTATCCACCTTCATGCCGGATGAGGGAGCGCGGCCAGTGGCTTTACGGCGAGGAGATGATGCCTATATAGAGGCTTAGCACTGTCATCCGGATTAGAGTGTCATCAAGTGGCAGTGAGAGCGCTGATCGTCATGTGACGCACAGAGAGTCGGGGAAAGGCCGAGCCAACGAAGCGCTGCTGCGGGAGGGAGGAGTGAAATGTTTACCAACCTGCTGGAGGAGATCTTTTTTTTTTCTTTTTTTTTCCCAGTGCCTGCACCGTGAGTGTGTCGAGTGTTTCCAGCAGCTCTGTGACTGGTGGTACTGGTACTGTTATTGTCAAGGGCTGCATCTAATGATTTTCAGTGTCAATTAGACTATTGGTTAGATTTTTGATTAACTGATTACTCTCTTCATCTGTAAAGTGTCACCAATTATGACAAATGCCCGTAGGAAGTGATCAGAGCCCGAAGTGATGTCTTCAAATGGCTACCTTAGTCTGACCAGCAGTAAAAAAAAAAAAAAAAAAAATAAATAAAAAAAAAAATGAGCAGAGAAAAATAAAACAATCTTAGTGATTTTGGTGAAGCTGCAACCAGTAAATGTTTGGCATTTTTACTTGATAAATGACCAAAAAAAAAAAAAAATTCCCTGACAATCAAAATGATAATCACTTAATTTTCTGTCACTTGACTAATTGTGTCAGCACTAAAATGTCATAAGAATATCAGGAATATCAGGTGTGTTTCATTCAACTGGGTTTAAGAAAGCAAGTACAAAAGAAAACTTGAAAACCTCTTCCGACATTATGAAATTGTTCAAGACATGCCAGCTGGATATTCACCTAAAGGTAATCTCGCCCTCCAACACGCCCCCCTTTGGCCAGTCGGTGTTAAATGTGAGTCAGTCCTTCCGTGCCCCATGACTGACCTTTCTGCAAAGTTTCATGTAAATCAGTTTACAACTTTATAGACATCCTGCTAACAGACGAAAACATCTCACCTGTCCAACACCGCCGGCAGAAGTAATGATAAACCTGCTCACTGAAAACCGATGAAACCAAACAAGCAAACAAACAAACAAAAAGAAAAACACTTTATTTTCATGCGGTGGATCACATTTCAGATGCCATGTTCGTTGTTGCCACAGGCAACTCAGGCTCCTTGCTCAGGTGGAAGTCAGCAGCCGCCTCGGGCGAGAACATATTTGTCTGACTGTTAATGAGTCCAGAGTCCCAGAGGAACAGAGGTCACAGCCCAACTCCATCGCCTTTCATGCCAACCTGTCGTAATGATGATCTCATCAGTGGTCGACCCCTTAAAGCAGTGAGTCATTCGTTTCCTGATGATATTGGATTACAGATTCACATCCCTCAGACCTGCAGAGGAGGACAGAGAGAGGCCAAGACTGCTGGAAATGCTCGTGCAAAAACACATTTCTCCGCCAGAGGATCATGCATTTGGTCACATGTCAGTGTGTCTGTGTGTGTGTCTGTCTGCAGCTAATCTCACAAACTACTGTTCCTATCAGCCTAAAGTTTTGTGCACAATTATGACTGTATGATGAAGAACCTCTTGTGGCTGCAGTGATTCCAAACCTTTGAAAGACGTTTGTTCTCGCTCCTCCCTCACTCACGCACAATAAATAAGTGCATGGCAAGAAACTCAAAGTAAACAATGTCCTCAGGTTTGTCTTATAAAAATTTAAGTTGAAACCTGTAATTGCTTATTGCTTATTCTTTTGTCTGTGGAAACATAGTCGGTGTGTTTCTGTCCTGATGCCACCCCCAAAAACATATACTTTTCCATCTGCTGTCTGTTTTGAGTCAATTGTTCAGAATTTAAATGCATCAAATCTTTCATTGTTTGGGGGTCAGTTGACAGTTGATAAGAACATAGCTGTGTCAGTCAGATGTGCAACACAATGCACTACAGTTTACTTTAGGCGTTTTGTCAGCCTGCTCCAGAGTTTTACATGGAAACATGGAATTATTATCAAAACCTCTGTGCAAGAGTTGCTTCAAATCTGGTCAAGTGTGATCACATGACCTGATCATTTTTCATGTTTACTGTCTTATATTTTTAGGTTTTAAACTTTGCATTTGTCAAACTCAAATCAAAGTCAGAAGTCTGGTGTCATGCCAGCACTGTTTTTCCATACATTTGTACCTGGGTGAAAACACTGGAGTCAGGGATGGTAAAGGTTGAAGTTATGAAAATGACTTGTTCAGGTGGGTGGTGTCTCTGTTGGGAGACGGCGAGTCCCTCTGGATGATTCAACATTCTCCAGAGCTGCAGGAGGGCTGTGAATAAATGTATGAGCTCATGTAAAATTCAGGATTGAGGTCGGGGAAAAGGGTCAGTCTTCCCAAACCTGGACTGGACTCACTTTGTTCTTGTTCCTTTTGTCCATGAGGAGAAGGCTCTGTTTGAAAAGAAGATGAAAAGAAGACTCTTATTTATCTGATGCAATATGGAGATGTGACAGTCTTTTATATTGTGAACTTATATTGTAAATTAAGTTAAATATTATAACAGTGTGTAAAGTAGATGGTTAGTGACTAAAGAAACTTTTTCAGTTTCAAACATCATATGAACAAATAATTTTCTATTCCTGTTGTTTCTGTGTAAAGAGTATTCTTGCAAAATTAAATATTCATGTTTGAATGAAGTCACATCTTCTTTGACAAAGTGCCTGTTTGAAATTAAAAAAAACTGTGAGGCTTGTAGATCCTTAAAAGTTTGCAATCTGTTTTTTTGTAGATGAAGGCACTATATGAACAAAGAGGGCTCCGCTATGGTAGTTATTAAAAAAGTCAGTCGGTAAGTCAGTTAGTGACACACCAGTTTCTTGGCCTTCCACCAATAAACTTCAGGAAAACAGAACAAAAAATAAATGAATCCATATGTATGAGTCCATGGCCTTTTCCAGCTTCCATAGGGAACGACGTATCAGTGACAACAAGCTGGTGTCGCATTTGATTCAGTAATATTAGCAAACTGGAAGTAAACTGGGAGCGTGAAATCCCAAGTGTCTCTCAGTTAATATCATATCCAGCAGAGTGTTTGAGGCTTACGGTGGCGACCGGCGGGCTGCACTTTATTCTGATCCGCGGAGAAGAGGCACTCTTCCTGCTGAAGTGAGCTGGTTTTGCCACAGGGCTCGATCTCACGCGGGAATAAACAACAACACGGGGGAGGGGAGGAAAAATAAATAACAGGAGCGTCGGGTAAAGGCAATTGCAACTGACTCCTGCCATACTGTATAAAGTGGAAAGGAATCTGTGAAGGGGGGTGTGGGTGGTGAACTAAAATGGTTATTCAATCAAATGATATAAAAGCCCTTGACAGCGTGTAATTGCAATCAGTTAAATTGTTTAATCTAAATGGAGAGCCATGGGGAGCCACTGTTTGCTGAGAGAGAGAGAGAGAGAGAGAGAGAGATGGAGGCAGAGCAGGGAGCGAGATACTGAGCCTGTTTTTATCTCTCCACCTATTACAGTGCTTAACTCGGTTAGTTAGTATGCTGGATTAAATCTGGATATTGACTTGGCTGTATTGTGAGCTAATTTGCGGCTGAATATACTCAACAAGTCACTTCACTTTGTGAAATAGCTTTCTGGGGTTTTGTGATATGATATGATATGTTCAGGTTGCTTCATCCCCAACAGAAAGCAAGATTTTCAAATCGAACAGACCATCCTTTTTGATAAAACAGAATAAGTTCAAGTTTATTTAGAGTCTGTAATCACTGCTTTACAAACCCACAGTTTAACAGAATGACCGTGAAGAGAACCTGAAGAGAAAAAAACTCCCACAAAACCCCAAAATCCACAAGTGGGAAAAAATGGAAGAAATCCTGTGAAGAAAATACAATTTGGAAAATAAAGGTGATTTTTGGAAGTACTTACAGCTTAGAGACTTTATCACTGAGGGCCAGCTAATTCAGGGCAAGATGTGTTTTACAAAACCTTTAATGGGTCACAAAAATATATTTGTAAAAATCTGAGAATCATTTGGCAGAAGGACCTCAGGTGGTGATATGACCGATGAGGACTGGTTAAAAATACTATTAAACACTGGGAAATATAGAAAGGAGGCTTGGTGGAGATGTACTCAGTGTAAGTTAATACATAAGTTTTATTTTACTCCTTCTGAGCTCCACAGGATGGGCTTTCTGACCAATGATTTATGTTGGAAACATCAGGCAGAAACAGGAATATTTTTACATGCAATTTGGGGGTGTAGACATGTTGGGGAAAAGAACTAGAATACATAGGGAAGTAGCTGGGTTTGACTGTACCTGTATCACCCAGACTTTGCCAGCTGGGCGACCAAACAGAACTGCCCAATGTCTCAAAATCTGACTTTGCAGTGATGAAGGTAGGGGTTGTCATGGCTGCCCGAATGATCCTCAGATTATGAAAAAGTACATCCTGTCCAGACCTTAAAGGATCATTTTTAAACCTGGGCCCTATTTCCTATTTTCCTATTTTGGCAACTGCGAAATAGCTGCGACATTACAGCTGTCTCACAGTTGTTGGTTATAGCGTTCTGACTCAATATTGGACCAATTCCAAATATTTTTTGTCATTCAGACCCCAAAAGATGGGAAAATAGGGCCCAGGTTTTAAAAATACCGGAATTATCCTTTAAGAAATGGATGAAATCTATGTTAGAAATTAGTATCATATTAACACATCAACAATCATCTGCAGTGTCTATTTTGGTTGTTCTAAATATGTGCATTTACCTCAGGCCTTTGGATATCTTATAACTAAATGTAATAATCCTGTCTATTTGTGCATAGAAAATAATTAAAAACTTTAAAAAATTAATTTAAAAAAAATTCTGGGAAGGACCACAGAGAGAGGGAAGCTCCTTCCAGGCCAGCCAGGAATACACCAGGTACAGAGTGGGCAATTATTAGCTCTAATCAAATAAAGTCAAATCAAACCAAGCGGATCAAATCAAAACAAGATCAGTGTAAGGCAAATGTTGCAAAAGAATAAACAAGAAACAAGCAGCAAAGGCATTAAGGGATTAAGGCAGCAGGAGCAGCAGAGCCGCCACCGAGCTGCAGCAACAGCCGGGACGAGGGGAAAGGGACCCACCTGGGACGGGGTGGACGCAGTCACCAGGTCTCACTCACACTCCGCCCCGCTCAGTCATACAGGGCACTCAAAAGCGTCCAGGGCAAAGAGAGAAGCAGCGTTAGAGAGGGCAGAGAGCACTGGAAAAGAAACAACAGAGCAATAGGCATGCAGGGTGACAGCTTTGGGAAGGCTGCAGCTAATGAACGGAGAGCCTGAAGCAGCAGGAGGCAGCGGGGCAGAGAGAGAGGCAGGGCGGCCAAACCTGAAACAGGGCAGAGACCGATGCAGCACAGCACAACGCAGACGACCGGCCACTCACACAGAGGGGAGAGAGAAGATATGATGTAGAGGAGAAACAGGACAAGGAGGAAAACGTGGAGGAAATCGAGGAAAGCATCTACATCGGCAGAAACTAGACTAAGAGATTTAGAGTCAAGAAATAAGACTGTCACTCTGGAGCCATCTTTGAAGGCAGCAGGATTACGACCAGCAAGACCAGAACCCTCTCTCTTTGAAAGGCCTGACTCTACCGTTCTGCAGTCATTTGCTTTCCATATTGAGGACAAACTGTCAAACTGTAAACAACACAGAGTCAGAAAATTTGTTCTGAAGGACATTAGTGCCGCAGAAAAACGATATTTTTAACTCACCGAGGCTCATGCGCAGGTGCTATCCAAACAGCAACATTAAGTGCGGCAGCCTATGTCGTTGCCATGGTAACTGTCATGTCAGAACACAACATCGAGCCGTAATGATAGTTTTATAAATGTATACATTTACAGTTTTACCTGTATTCACTCGGTGGTGCTGAGGAGTCAGACCGTTGTCTTCTCTGGACTTGCAGCTGTTATCCGATATCAAAGCCGTGTGCCTGCGCAAAATCTGAACGTGTGATTGGCTGATAGTGTTTTTAGCAATTCAAAATTCCCATTGTAAACTGGCAGAGTGCACCTTCTCATTTCTATACTCTAAATGTCTCTGACTAAAGTAAAATCAGACTAATAGTGACTGAAAGCTCCCTCCAAGACAGGAGAGACGGAGGAGAGAGGGGATGAGTTGGAATCGAACCCACGTTGCCGCGGTGATGTGGCACGCGCTCTACTGACTGGCTGTCCAATGTCAATATTAAACTTCATTTTAACTTTGTATCAACTGAACCTAAACACACTTAACCCAATGATCTTAACTAATACAAAGTTGATGCTAAGTTGAGTATTTACATTGGACAAGTTGATTTAAAGAGCTTGAGAGAGGAGGAAAAGAGGACAGGAACGAGGAGAAGGTGGAAGAAAGAAAGAGAGAATGAGACGGAGGGAAAGAAAGAAGGAGGACAAAGAACTGCAGAGAAACGGAAAAAAAAAATAAAAAATCGAGAGAAAGAAAAAGTGACAGAGGAGGAGAGGCAGCAGTGGAAGGAGAGTCCTTCCTCTCTCTTGTATCCCTCCGTTAATTTATCCACTTTTCAGCGAGAAGCCGTGGTCGCTGCGAGTCAGCTGATTGAGATAATACATTTGGAGTGTTGGTAATGCCACCTTAAGTGCTGCTGGAGGAGCCTGGCGAATTAATAGCCTCCATGACTCGATCGCATCCAATTACATTATCCCCCTGATTTATGAAACAACAGGCCTGAACGCTGCGATAACCTTGAGACTAAGAGGTGCTGGATAAAAACAGGCTTTCCATGAAATTCCACGGGGGGAACGGATGAAATATCATTCAGTAAAATAAGACGTCAGTATCAACCGAAGACAGACAGACACCAATTATCTTCCCAAATTCCCTGTTCGTTTGAATGCAAATATTATCATACGATTAGAATAATATTAATACTGCTTAGTGCAGTTTGCATAAGTCTTTAGACATTACACCACTTTAGCTTGTGTGTTGCTTGGCTCTACATACAGCTGCAATATACCACGTTGTTTGTTTATATGCAGACGTAAATGTATATACTGCATTTACAGTCAGTCCATATGCATGCACTGCATCTTCACCCTGTTAACAAGATTATGCTAATTGGCTGAATGGGGGTTTAATTAATAAGAGTGCACTCAGTATAGTGCAGACGTCCGCCATGGTCGCAGCAGGAAGGTATGGTCCTGAGCCTTGACCCATGACCAGCCTCCCCACCGGGTTTCATGATGCTACATGGACGCATTTACAAACTAAGCCCCGCCCACTGACACTCCCTCTTGAGGCTGATTGGCCCCAAAAGTTAATCAGTTTCTCGCTGGCCCATGACCAATCTTCTCATCAAGTTTCACACAAACCCATCTGGTCCTGCTGCCAGTCTGATTATGCTAACTGGCCTAATGGGAGCTCTTTAATTAAAGATCAAACTTTTAAAGTTTTAAAGGCCATAACTGCTACTGCTGAAATTTGGAGGGATGATGTATCTTGGTAGTGATTCCCAGTGAGTGCTGCATCATTCATGGGGAACGATATATTTATTTGTTTCTCAGTTTTCCCGATTATTATTATTGTTATTATGACTAAACCTTTTATTTTTTGAGCATATTTCCTTAATTAGACAGGTACAGCGGAGATAGGCAGGAAATACAGGGCGGGGGGGTGACATGCAGAATCGAACCCGTGGTGCTGGGCTCAACACCGTGTGGTACAGCGCCTCATGATTGAACAAAGGAGGAGGAACAGTGCAGCAGAAGTGCAGATCTGCAACATCTGGATGTACACACACAACTTTGTGTCCTTGAGCAGCACTCAGGCAGCTCCACCGCTCTGACTTGCCTGTATGAATTTGGTTGTTAATTAAGACTGTGGGCAGATCCCTGGCTGCAGTGCGCACTGAGCGCGCTCTTGGCTGCTCCCCCTATCTCTGAAGCTCCATTAAATGTTTTTCTGCATTGACCCTGGGACTGTTTTCCTCCAAGGGCATGTAAAACAAAGGTGCATTAATTGTGCGTGTTGAATGGCTGCATTGTGATACAAGGTTAAAGCAGCAGATGGAGGAGCAGGAAGCAGAACAGCAGCTGAGAGGAACTGTCATTTTGGAAGTAACCAATTTAGAAAAACTGTGAGTGTAAACTGATAACAAATCATAACAAATCATAACACATTCGATGTGTTGTGATTTGTAAGATCTGTTAGTTAAATAACACAACAAACTCACTTTTTGGTTTTTAGAGAATGGATGACAGGCTCATTTTTACTTTTGTGTCTACTCTTGTGTAGACAGTAGGTTGACTCCTCCTGTTGTAAAAACTCTTATTCATTGTATCCACGTTGTTAATGTTGGGGTTATCTTGGAGATGCACAGTAACAAAATGCATCAAAATGAGTTGTTCTTTAGCTTTTAATGTGCTTTGACTCAGCAATCAACTCTGCAGCTTTATTTCCAGGAGCGGTGGAGAAAATCTCCATCTTAACAAGTCCTTCAGTCTCCTCTTCAGTGTTCAAATCTTATTTTTCTTCTGACAAGGTCAAAAATCTGCCAGTGGGATGAGATAATCCCACTTGTTTCCAATGCTAATCAACTTGTTTCCAGAATTTTCTTGAATCAAGCGTCATTTTCTTGATCCTAGTGCGCTGATCTGCCTTATTCTGCCTTGTTTCAACAGATTTA
>OMKZ01055578.1:29241-45236 GCA_900302535.1 Neoniphon sammara
TTTTTTTTTTTTTTTGCAGTGAGGGAGAACGATCGACGAAGTCAGCAGCGGCAGCCAGCGCCACGCCTTTGACGCGCGTCGCTGGTGATTGGCTTGTCTGTATCTGCGTGTCGGTCGGCTGTGAGCCGCAGGATGGAGACCCTGAGGCTGATTGCGGGGCCGGCACTGTCGGCTGCTCCCTAAACAGCTTGTGACAGCCTCGTGTCCTGCGGGCTCCACAGAGACTGGAGGTGCCATCGCTGTTTAGACTACGTGTGACAAGAGCGGCTTTACAGCCCAGCAGACAAAACCCACAGAAATCAATAGATGCTGAGCAGCAGCAGCAGCGCAGAGCGACTCGCTGCTGCTGCGGTGATATGTGCTGCTTTGTTCCTGCGAGCTAGCAAGCTGTGAAGGCTGATTTGATTGCAGTTAGAGAACAGCGGATAGAAATACAAACCAGCGCTCCAGAACGTCCTTTGTCACCCTTAGTGGGCTATCTGCGTTTTGAATGGCAGACCCACAAAGAGGCGACTAAATGGCTCTATGCAACAGTAAACAGAGCAGAAAGGGGGGTACACGTAATGACTTTGCTCAACACAGCACAAACTCTCTCAGCTGAGAAGAAGTTAATGGTGCCTATTGATATCTGAGGGTGGAAATACCAGGTAGGAGAAAAGAGGCAGCAAGCACATTAATAACTGTTGGAACAAGATTAGCGGGCCCTTTATCGCATCATTTTATTTTGTTTTTTCCTTGTTTTTTTTATTTCCAGCTCAGCCAATAGCTGCTATTGCTATTCAAGAAAAGGCACACAGTATTTTGCCATTTCAGCCATATAAAAAGCAAACAGCACTTTGTAGTGTGCCAGATAAAAAGAACCTGATTACTGTTTTTCCCCCCTCTTGCTTCTGGTAACATGAATATAGCAACGTGTCAATGCAGACGCTGTATCTCAAAATGTCTTCATCTAAAAAAATGGAACGGCTACAGAACAATGTGCAGCTCAAGCTGAAGAGACAAACAAAGGAGCAAAAGGTCACTGGTTACAATGCCTGCTGGGAAAATCTGAGTGGGAAACTGGCTATGACAAGCTCTCCACTCACTCACTAACTACTTTTGAAGGGCCCTTGAGCAAGGCAGTCCTCACCGCACACTGCTCTGGGCATATCAAGTCTTCAGCTCAATGAGGCCAAAGATCAGATTGAACTGGATGATGTTGTTGTTCCAGTTTACATGATTCAGTCAAAGAAACCATTTACTGACAGAAGCAGCCTGTGTCAGCGTCTGACCAAGACTTTGTTCTGTTTGAGAAGAAGAAGAAGAAGAAGAAGATGAAGAAGAAGACTTTCTTCTGGTTAAGCTTTTGCATCACATAGCAGAACAAAACAATGGGTAGGAAAAAAAAACGGTTTGCAGTTCCTTGTTTTTGGTCCGTCCGTGTATTTAAGGACGTCCGACTCCTTCAGCTGCAGCAACATGAAATCCGTCTCTTCATCTGTCCAAAACTGCACATTGTATTTGACCACAGCATTCCTCATGATGCTAAAGGCTTTAAGAGTCTTGAAAGTTTGGTTTAAATACCTTGAAAGTGCTTGAATTTTACTCTCAGGAGGCTGTATGAACCCTGCCAAATCTTGTTTTTCTTCAAACGTGGTAAAAAAAGAAAAAAAAAAGTGCCAGTGGGATGAGATAATCGCACTTGTTTGCAATGCAGTTTCACTTGTTTGAGGATTTTTTTTGGGAACAAGTATAAATCTGTTGAAACAAGGCAGAATAAGGCAGATCAGCCCACTAGGATCAAGAAAATGACACTTGATTCAAGAAAATTCTGGAAACAAGTTGATTAGCATTGGAAACAAGTGGGATTATCTCATCGCACTGGCAGATTTTTGACCTTGCTGGAAGAATTTCAGCACTGAAAATGAGAGTAAATGACTTGTTAACATGGAGATTTTTGTGCAGTGTGCAGTAGTGCAGCAAGTGTTGATTTAAACATGGGACTTGCACAGCTGCTGCAGCTGCACACACTTGCTCTATGTGACAGCAAATTGCTTCCTATCCTGTTGGGAGCGGGCAAGTTGACACTGGAGACAAATGACCATTTGCACACACACAGGCTTACACACAGGGTCAAGTGTTGTAGAGCCATGGATCCATTATCAGGATCAGCCTGCAGAGGTTTCAGGTGTCTAGACTGCAAACACATTACGTGATTAAAGAGTTAAGATGCCATCGTGATTGTCTGCACGTGCAGGTGTGTGAATATGCACACCTGTGTGTGTGTGTGTGTGTGTGTGTGTGTGTGTGTGTGTGTGTGTGTGTGTGTGTGTGTGGTGTATATACCCATTGCTGTAGCAGCACTGCACTCTCCTTGCTGTGCTCTCTGATGGATCAATCCCCAGCCATCCAATTTAGACTGTGGGGAGAAGCAGCCATCGATCCAGGCTCGGGGTTTTCCTCATATAGTACTAACCAACAAAAAAGTCCAATGTGCTGCATTCGTCCTGCAACTATCTTTCACCAACACTGCAGCTGCAGCATGTTTTTTTTTCTTAAATGTTTTAGACAGAGCTGAATAGGCAAATTGATCTTTCAAACTATTACTTGTCAGATCACTTTGCACCAGCTGATGGGTGAAAATTGTTAATACTTTGAGTAGTGTCTCTCAAAGGGCGACAGTCTAGCATTAGCTCGGTACTTTAGGTCTTGAGGTCTTATGCTTTGGGGCTTTCAGGTGATGTAACACACCTTGGTGGCCATATTAGAACAGCTGGTTGTGTTTGTCAAAGTGCAGCTGGGGTTTAACACATGTATCCCTCCGTTTGTGTTCAGCAGTTATAGTTCCTACCATCTAACTTCTCCTAAAACAACTTTTTTTTTCATTTTATTTTATTTTTATCCAAGATGTGTATTTCAAATACACCTGAAACATTGTGTAAATAAGACAGCTTCAAAGTTGCTGTAAGGTTTATTTTTTCACTTTGATGGTGCTAGGCTAATGACTCCTGCAGACTTAAAGTCATTATGCTAAGCTAACATGAAATGCTACCCATAGGAACTGAACCAGTGGACGTACAGAGGTGAAAATGGTATCAAACATCTTGTATCAGTCTGGGTAAGGGTATTTTGCCCAAAACATTGGAATATTCCTTTAAACCTACTATATGGAACTTTCATTTTGTGTTGACTTTAGCAGCCCCTGTGGACAAAAGTGGAATTAATACTGCATTTCCCATGAGCACCACCGCCTTGTGTCGGTCTCGTTTGCTTATGTAGGTCATATAGAGACATCAGGATTAAACTGAGACTGTTTCATAACCCGGGTTTGGGTTAGGGTTTAAAAACTCCTTGTTGCTGCTTTAATCTAGTCAGTCTAACTGCCTCTCCTCTCCTTAATCCTATGACAACACTCCTTCTCACAGTCTGCTGGACTGAATAGTAATGCCTCCCCTTTGTTTCTAAATTCCAAGTGTTCTACCATTCTCTATTTCTCCTCTGATTTTATTGCGTAGTTCAAGGAACACTAACAAACCCACAGGTATATGTGCACACAGGAGCTAATTACTGACCAGAGACAGCGGCGAGGGGGCAGGGACGGGAATTAGGAGGGAAGCACACGGGGGAAGCTGGGAGGACAAAAGGAGGAAGGTAAAACAAAGAGCAGGGCTGACAAGGCCGATGCAGGGCAGGTGTGCAGGGAACAGCAGGCTGCATGGGCAGGACTACAGGATCAGGTGAGGGACACACAGAGCACACAGACAAAACCAAAACACAGAAGATAGGGAAAAAAAAAAAAGTAAAGCCAGACAAGACTGTGACATGATCTGCCTTATATTTATACTTTTTACTGCTTCTTCTGAAACTACATTGGAAATGCATTTTTTTCCCACCTGAAACACAAGAATACAAGATTTTAATGCTGAATATTTGATGGTTAAGATGGTAAAATGGTTAAGATGGAGATAGTGATGGCTAGTAGTCCAATAGCTTTAACATGGTTGATATTCTAAATTACAATGGCTAGCTTGCTAATAAATCACTTTTTTGTTAGTTAACTGAATGACTTAATGAAACTGACTCAACTGTTTTTATAGGAGAGACTGGAGACTAAACTGCAGGGAGACAGTACAGTTTACTCTGAGCTAATTTTGAGAAATAAGCACAAAGTCTAAATGCAGCACATGACTATGTCACAGCTGCATGAATTGGACATGTTCACCTGTTTGTCACATGAAGAAGTTAGCCAAGTTTGACTTGAATTTAGGCAAGGCAAGTTTGGTTAAGTTTTGACAGTGTCCTCCCCATTAAAATGACCCCATAGTTTGTTCCTACCCTATAATACGACCTACAAGAGCGTGTCCTAAATTAGCACCCCTAAGTAAGTGACAGAAAGAGCGACAAAGTCTGGGTGAGGAGGAGGTCAGGGTCTTTCGCACAGGACAGGTGTTTGAGTCTCGAGTGAAGCGAGACCGGTGTTCATTTCCATGTGTTTGGTATCCTTTCATTCATTTCTGCATGTTTATTATTGTTACCATGACGACAAAGGCCCTCACCTTAACCCTAACCTTTTCCTAAATTTAACCATGCAGTTTTGGTGCCTTGTCTGTGTCAGTTGACTGTGTTCATGCGCGCTAAGAAACGCTCCTGTGTGTCGGATTAGAGGGCAGCAACAATGGACCTGTGTGGTCGTCTGTGTTGGGTCTTGCCCATGGTTAAAACAAAAATACCTAAACATTAACTCATTAACTCCAACATAAAACATTAAGCCTTTAGTCACAAGTGGGCAGAGTTGAAGGCAGATGCTTTCGCCCATCCACCACTCCAGTCACGCTTACTTTCCATCGCGTTAGGGAGAAAAGAGAGATGGGTAAGAGGTGTAGACAGTTTAAGGCAGAGATGAGAGACGGAGACAGAAATTGAAGGAGAGACAGAAATAGGTGTGAATGGATTTCGTTTCACTGAATTCCCTCGTTGAGACACTTCACAGAATTGCTGCTTCCCGCTTGGCTTGCTCAGGCGTCGGCTGAGCAAAACACCGCCCTGGCAATCAAACCACATATAAACCTTTATGACCCTCAGGCTCCAAAAATAAATAAATAAATAAAATAAAAAAAAACAGCAACCCGTATAACCCGTATAACCAAAGCTGTGACTTTAATACCCTGTCGGTGCTGTATGTCTTTCGTGTTTATCACAAGAGAGTGTCAGAAAAATCAATCTCAATCTGGGCTTCCTCGGAGTCACACATCCTCCAGCGAGATCATCAGTGCCTTGAACAATCAAAAGTCCTGAAACACGGATCTTCTCTGTCATTAGATACACCTCACCATATCACAGTTGCGGGGACATCGTCATTGTAAAGCATTACCTGTCTTTGAGCATTTCTGCTTCATTAGACCAGCTGGAATGACAGGAGAGACGTGACGTGACTGACACTGCCAGGCCAGGTTCATGATGTCACAAGTACACTGCATGATATATTCAATGCCGTGAGGCAGAAAACAGAGTGCAGTTCAGTCTTTTGTCCATCGGGGGCAGTGCTGAGCACTACAAGGAGCAGAATATATGCCAATCGATGGTGCTAAATTTAATATTATCATTACAATTAATTCCAAATGCTTCCCAGTAACTGGACTATTACTGTCAAATACACAGCTCATTTATCAGCTCATTTATCATCAGTTTATAATGAAGACATAATTATAAGATGATGTGAAATCCAGAAGATTTCCACAAACATTGAGGCTACATGGATTTGACCGGTTACATAAACCAAAACTATCTTAAAAAGCATTATCTCCATTTCCCTTCAGGGGCTTCGTGCATGTTGTGCAGCCAGGGCCGGACAAACAGGAGGTAAAGTATCTGCATGTTGGATGCCGTACAATTACTTTGGAACAACAATGGTGAGACTGACAACAGATTTTACCAGCCATCACTGACTCCAGGCTCTTAGCAGAAATAATTGTACCAGAGGCTGATTAAATGAAAAAAAGGCATTTTTCCATTATGCTGCATTTCTGACTAGAGAGAACGTTTACTTCCCTCTCCAGGGATTTAATGTGGGCTGCGTTATCAGATTTGTTCCTGGGAGGTGTTCCCTTGGTGCCAAACTATTCTTATTTTCTTTTTTGTTTGTCTGCATGTTGACTGTAGTAATGGATGTATAATTTGATAGGTACATCATTTATACGTCCAGACCAGTGATTTTGAATGTTTGGCCCATTTCGGTACAATGTACCCACATTTTACACTGCAACAAACCATTTTGAAAATCATGCAGGAGTACTACTGATTGAACAACATGTAATCGAAATCCCTCGATTTTCACATTTGAATTTTTGGTTGACAGACCCACCTTATAATGTTCTGCTTCTGCAGGTAACACAGTCGTCTCCATTCATAAACCACAGAATTGATAATTTGTTGTGTAAAGCAAATTCTTCCCCAGGGACTCACACGTGTTTTTATATATTTCACTCCTGATGCTTTAGACTCTAAATCAATCTGGAAATTCTCTTTTCATGGGGTTAAAAATCCACAGCAGGTGAATGTTATTGGATATTTTGTTATACTAATATGTTTTGCAGTTTGTGGTAAGCGAAGTGGAACTGTAACTAAGGGCACCGTCATGCTTTAAGGCACAGAGCTGTTCATCTTAGCTGCTGTTTTCATCGGCTCTGTACGACACACTGTACCGCTGTCTGGGTGAGATGTGTCGCTCTCGTAATGAATCCTGGGAACTCTCATTTGTTTTCATTGGCCAAGTCAGCACCTGAGGCAAGCAAACACTCAGGATCTTCATCTGTCGCTCGTCGTCTGCCTTCTTTTGTTTTGCAGTCCTACTCCAGCCATTATGTTTGATATCAAACGCATCACGGAGGACTTGAGAGCGCACAAGAGGGCATATTATTTTCCCGAAATCCTCCCATTTCCCTCCGTCAGTCTTTCCTCTGACAGTCCCACCTCGGCAGCAGCAGCAGCAGCTGGTCGTCCTTGGGTTCGATTCTGCCTGGAATCTGCACCACAATCTGCTGGAAAGATGAGGTTCATTTATCTTCTTAAGTGGGAGAAGCACGCTGAGATGTTTTGCCGGTTGCAACAAACCGCAACCTTCCCCCAAAACAAACTTGTGCGCGACATTTCCAAACCAATTAAGGATGTAATTAATGAAACCCAGCACCTGTAGTGCTCCAGCAATCACCAGAGAGGGGACAGTGAAAAATGTAGCAATCAAATTAATCAAGCAAAAGGCACAGTCCAATTACTCACAAACCATCTAGAGTGCGGTGCTGTGCTAGGAGAGCAGGTGATAGTTATCATTAAATTAGAGAGAGAAATCTGTGGCTGGGGCAGCTTTATCCTTTGGGCCAGGTTCTGCGTTTTTTGGGGTGTACGGCGACAGACGAGGCTGTCCAGATGTGTGATTGTTGAGAGAAGGGTCGGCAAAAAGCAGAGGGAAGATACTGAGATAATCATTAGTGAGATTATGAGTGCATTAGTGTAAGTCATACATGAAGTCTGCACAGCCTGAACTGAAAAATAGGAATCATCCTGGATTTGGCCACTGGACACATCATATGCATCAGTGGTGAGCGAACACACCACATACAGCCCGGGGGGAAGTTATCTGATTAACTAATGCATTTACTAACATGAATTAAACAGAAATAACATTAACAAAAGACTATAGGGCACATAAACAACTGTATAAATTAATGTACATTTATAACATTACTTAATGCAGCTGTTTACTGTGCATTTAATATGAACACATCTTTGTGGAGGTCACTGTTCATGTTTGATGTTAGTAAATGCATTAGTTAACATTATTAACAAATATGTTTAACACAATGCAGCTTCCCTGCAGGGATCAATAAAGTTTTCTGAATCTGACTCTGAATCAGTGCATTAAAGCAGTTGTTTATGTGCATTTAATATTAACTATTCTTTATTGTTTGTCTTTTCAATGTTAACAGACGGCAGCCCATTTGACATGAAAGCAGGTAAACACAGGTGTTCCTAATGACATTAATTAAGGCTCCATTCCATTTAAAGTGTAGCAGTCTTTCTAGTGAGCCAGCATGAACAGTAGCAGGACTCTGGCTCTGGTCAGGCCTAAATGGAACTGAACCTTTGGGAATTGACTATGGATTGAGCTCCATTGTCCACCCGTCTTGTGTGATTTCTGAGCCTCTGCTGGTCTGTTTTAGATGAAATTTGGTGGAATGATGGATTTTGACACTGGGGTCCAGCATGTTGAATACAAACCTGACCGGCCCACCACAGCGCCACCACCAGGCCAACAGGGCCCTGAGCTTCTCGCTCAATATCTCAGACACTGCCGGGTCAAGCCTGATGAACCTTTGGGGAATGATGTGTTTTTACATTGATATCCAGCATCACAACATGAAACTGATTGGCCCACCACAGCGCCACCAACAGGCCAAAAAGCAGTAACGTGGAGAGACGTCTCTTACAATCTAAATCTAGATGGATTTATCATTTGAAGACATTTTATCCATCAGGACCTAATGAAGAGATGCCACTTAGCTGTTTTTTTATAAACTGTTCTCTTTTTGTAAATTATATCTTCTCTATTTCTTCTGTGTTTTGCTGTTGCTTTAGGACTTATGGGTCCTGGGTGGGTTTTGATTGCTCTGCATGGTACAGGTCTATGCCTCCAGACTGATCATGTTTAGGGGCTGAAACATTTCCCTTCTGCTCTGTTTTTTCCACTATTATTCTCACTGTGGAGCACTTCACATTAAATCTTGTTTTCATCAGCAAGACTGTCTTGTAGACTTTGTCCCTTTTAATCAGTGTGAGAGTTTCTTTATCACATTGCTGCTCTTCTTGGAACCAAACACACTCAATGTCCTCAAACACACATGAGGACTTTTTTACACCGCAGACCTGTTTCCTAATTTTCTTCAGCAGGCATCTGAAGAAAAGGAAACATGATGTGGGCACAGGTTTTTGTAGTCAGTGACAAGATGCGTCACCACCATCAGGCTGATTAGTGTAATTTCCTTCAAAGCCAAAACGGAAATCATCCCTTTAGGTTTTCTCAAAAGAATGAGCTTTCATTATAGTGATAAAATGGAAAAAAATGGAGCATGGTGCAAAGATGCATCATCTGTCCAAGTTTCAACAAAGTCAGACCACTGGTGTCTGTGAAATCCGGTTGGACAGACAGACAGTGAAAACCAGGTGCTGTTTATTTGGTACAGTGTCCATCGTCACCCTGAAATGAAATGTACTGCTCTGTAGGGAGAAATGTAATTTTATCAGAGCTGTACTGTGTCCTATCACAACGCATGTCGTGTCATGTTGCATGGTATTGTATTTTATGTTATGGTGGCACATAGGATAGTGTCATATAGATGGTATTTAATTGTGTTTAGTAGTTTATCGTACTGCGTCCCGTCCCTCTCCGTGCTCTGTTCTCCCTGATTCCCACTGGCTCAGATCTGACTCAAAATAAATGACATGAAGACAGTACAGTGCTGTGAGCTCCACTTTATCCCGCTCTGCTTTACATTCCTCACAAAAAAATGATAACAAGGAATGCAAAACGGCGGCTGCAAAAAACGTCTGCAGAGGGACAGACAGAGTGTGTCAGAGTCTGAATGGTGATGTGCATTTTAATTGGCTCAAGCTACTGTGAGGTGGAGCGAAGTGTGAGCGCTGCTGTCTGTGATGCTGATGAGTCTGGACATGTGTTACAGCCTGGCAGAATGGAAGCAGCTATGATGGACTCTGTGTAATAAGCCATGATGACCTCACGCTATTCCACACGGTCCCAGAGCCGCGGCCGGTTTGCACAGGGAAGAGTGTGTGATATATCGCCAAAATGACCAAACCAGAGTGCCGTGTTGCTCGCTACACATGAGCAACGAGTTGGAAGCTGCTCGGTTAGACAGTGATGCCTCTTAAAAGGCAGTCAAGTATATGTTAGTTTAATGAATTTAACCACATGTGTATGTGTTCAAATGTGAGGCAGGGCAAATCCAGATTGCATCCAATTCATCAGTTCAATCAGAATCAGGTTTATTCTCAGCAGGTACATGTACACAGAACTTGGAAAGTTAGAGCAGCACAGTGAATGAACAGTAAGTGTAAGAGCATCAGGAAATAACAATTGAAGTCAATGAGAAACAGTGTTGGGAGGTTACTCTCCGAAACGTAATCATTAACAGATTATTAGTTACCCTTTTAAAATGTAATAAGTAATGGAACTATTTTTATTACTTCATCAAAGTAATGTATATATTTTTATCTATAATTGATTACTTTTTGATTGCTAGTCAAATAAATGTTTCAAACTAGGCAAAGCTGAAATTATCTCTTATCAGTGTAAACCTCACAGTGCTCAGCGCTGATTACTGTCAGGCTTTTATTTAAAGTTTTTTTGTGTATAATATGAACTGAGATTTTGTGATTGTAAAGTGCAGCCAAAGATTTAGGCATTGCTTAGTCATATTTACAGTTTTACTGTGGGTCATGTGCCTTTTATTCCTATATTTCTGACAGCAATTCATCGCTTTTGTAATCACCAATGTTTTGATTAGGAACTTACTTTAATTACATGTTTCTCAGTAACTGTAATTGATTACAGTTGCATTTATCTTGTGATTTAATCACCTTTACATGCAACCCATGACTCTCCAGCCCTGGAAACAAATGGTGCACACCAACAGGCTGAAGCAGCCATCTGCATCTCCTTCACTCCTCCACATTACCGCAATGGAATAAGATCCTGTAGGAGGAGGCATAAAGACTTGGAGCAAAGAGTTTTGCTCCACTGAAAACATTCAGAATGGCTATCACTGATGCAAGATGCACCATCGCCAGCAAGTCAGGCGAGCAGAGGAGAGGCTTTTCCATCCTCAGATCTCACATCAGACAAGAAAACTCTGCAATTATAAAGGCCGCGAGGATGTCGGCCATGCTGGATTAAAACTGAGGCACACAATTCGTGCCTGCAATTGGCGATCAAAGGGGCTATTTGCTTGTGCAGTGCTCTTTTAGAGGGCTTCTTTGCCCCACAACTCAATTTGCATACATTTCTTTGTGAATGAGGCACAACCTCTTAGCACTCTTAGCTCAAGCAAAACGCGCAAGTTGGCTTTGCAATGCAGTGTGAACCCAGGTCTAATGTGAAGGTCTAATGTGAAGTAGTGTATTGAGCTGCACTTTCAAATTCAGTGATTGCAGTTACTCTTCCCAGAAATGCATCCATTACTGTGGTACTTATTGCACCCCTACAACCTTTTTTTTATTTCATTTTTTCCCTAATTCGTTTGATTTACTATCAGCAGGTCATGTACGCACTGTAAAACTTCAATTATTAGCCTGGGCTTTTATTTGCCTCAATCATCAAAAGCAAGTGCTTCTAATAGGGACTGGCCTTTATTTGCCAATAGGTGTAGCTGTGTAACACTCGGCCAATGAAAGGGATTCAGCTTTTAATTGGGACTCGGCTTTCAATTGAAGTTTCAATGTACATTGCTACAAAGCAAAACAAAATGGCGGATAGAGATGATGCACTCAGGCGCTGGAGGTATTCCAGTCACTTTGAACATCAATAGTTCAATCTGCTAACACATCACTCTAATTGGAAAAAAATAAAGAATCCATAAAAGACAAAAGTAAGTCTTTTGAAGATACATGGTCCCCATTTTCTTCAATACCGTTGGACTGGTTCCTCTTCCAAATGCCCTCCTACAGTCACAACCATATCTACACGGTGTTCCCTATAATAAATCTGAATACAGTGTGCAGCCTTACTTCAATTATTCTATTTTATTTTTCCTTTCTTATTTTTCTTTTTCGTTTCTTTCAGTTACCCCTTGACGACGGTTGGTTATACTGAAATACCAGACGACAGAATGCTTTAATTGACCAATCAGAATCAAGCATTCAACACAGCCGTGTAATAAAGGGGATTCATTTAAGATGTGTCTCCATCATTTCACACAGCTGCTGTTTTGGAGAAGTGGATCAAATGAAATGACAATTAATGGTGGACTGTTGGGCAACAGAAAAAGTTTTCTGCCGGGTGGGAGCACGCCCCCTTTTGGCCAAGGTGTGTTAGCCACCTCTTCCTTGGCCCGTGACCAACCTTTGCACCAAATTTGGTGGAAATCTGAGCATCTGTTTGGAAGTTATGCCACTGCATGAGGACCGGACGAACGGACAAACAGACACGTAGGATTCATAGTCCTGCTCTCCAATTTCATCAGGTGGGAGAACATAGTGTTTATGTTTTGTTCTGAAATAGGCCTGGCCTGACCTCAGTTATAGACAGGGCTTAGTGGTGGGAAGCGACATCAGACTTTGTTGGAGTTTGTTGAAAAATCAGATCAGAGCGCTCAAACACTCACCAACCCGACAAACAAACGCCAACACACACCAACGGGCTTAACTCTGCCGACCCAACAGAACCCAACAACTGCTGGGTGCTTTTGTTGAACTGGCCTTTAAAAACATACAACTGCATGTAAATCAGTCCATGTTTGAGTCATGAGGATACCAAAGTCCACTGCTGCCAAAATAACAGAGTTCAGTCCTCCAGCGCATCACATTTGGTTTGGATTAGTTTCTTATCGGTACAGTACAGATGGATACCACTGCATTTGAATCAATACAGAAAAAAACACTCACATTTTTGTCATTTTTGATTCATGAGGTTGTCAGAATTGGCCGAGCTCGGACACCAGAGACACAGAATCCCATTATACTGAGCCGCTGATTGTGAACTACATTTGGAAATGCTACCGAAGCTTTTCTTCCTCCTCTTCTTCTTCTTCTTCTTCTGATTCTTTAAACAGCTCGACTGGCATAGGAACAAACACATCATTAAATCAGCAACGTCCCACTGTCATTGTTATTATGAAACTCAGTTTGATGCCAGCGTCTTTCATTAATAAAACATGAAGCCGTTTGGGGCTCCGCCGGAACAGAAGGATGACGCTAATCACGCAGCGCCACGCAGCTCAGGCTAATTTATGCCCAAGTTCAAAAAATACTCTCCAGTAGGCTATAGGAACGCTTTAAAATAATACTGTTAAAACTAATAATAATTGATGAAGTTGGCTCTGAGGAAAGGCGCTCAGCACTTTAAGAGCTTTCTTACAATACAATTTCCAAATCAATATTTCATTAACGGGACAGAGGTGCAGCGTTCTTTGTTGATAAAGCAGGTTCATGTTTAGTTTTACTGGAGTTCAGGCAGGGAGGCGTCTGACCTTCACACACACACACACACACACACACACACATACAGTATATTGTGCTGAGGCTTGCAGTGTATTATACATAACACTACACAAACACACACACACACACACACACACACAGACCCCAACACAAAATTACTATAGTACACACAATGTATACACACACAGAGATACACACACACACACACACACACAAGCAACACACACAGTCACTATAATACATTGTAAATTGTCTATGCACATCACATACACACACACACACACACACACACACACACACACACACACACACACCTTGGTGCTCTGTCTGTGACTCCGGTGTAAAACTGAGACAGAATGAGCTCACAGAGAGACGGGACACCTGACGTTTAGAGCGTACGGGCTCAGAGGGTCACGCCCCCCTGCCACTCTGTGAGTTCATTAAATCTCAGGTATCGTCCGGTCATGTGACGGAGCTTCCCGCCCGGTGACAGGCAGAACAACCTTTATTTTACTTTTTGGGGATCTGGAATTTGCGGTGTCCCACATTTCCCCTGTTGTTCAGCAGGAACGGTGCATCACTCAGTCTTAGAGAGCCGAAAAGTCTAAAATAATTTCATGATTGTGGGTTTCAGTCGAGAGTTTTAGTGTCCCGTGATGGGGCCTGCAGGCTTACAGTAAAACAAAGTCGCCTAAGGACGCGCCGCACAACACCGGCCTTCCATGACGCGAGTGCCAGCTTACATAAACGAAGACATTCTGGGAATCAAGTGATGTGAGTGGGAGCTTTATAGCCTGTGCAGTATTTATTGTTGTCAACGTGGCCTGTGAAACGTGCTACACTCCACTTTCTCCTGCAGAAAAGAACAGTAAACACAGCTCGTATATATATGCAGCTGAGCTCTACTATACTCCAGTAAAATATTCAAATGCATCACATTTTGCTTTGGTCAGCAAAATGTATCATCACAAGGAATGGGAGAATCTCAGGCAACTTGAGGAGATGGAGAAACTTGTTTTTGCAGGGAATGAATGACTCATTTTACAGAATTTTGCATGGAATGAATGACTCGTTTTATAGAGTTTTGCAGGAAATGAATGACTCATTTTACATTGCTTTGCAGGGAATGAATGACTCGTTTTGCAGAAGTTTTGCAGGAATGAATGACTCGTTTTACAGGAAACTTCTGCAAAACGGGTCATTCATTCCTGCAGTTTTGCAGAAGTTTTGCAGGAATGAATGATTCATTTCATAGAAGTTCTGCAGGAATTAATAACTCGTTTTGCAGAAGTTTTGCAGGGAACGAATGACTCATTTTGCAGTTTCGCAGGAATGAATGAGTTTTACAGAAGTCTGACAGTCTGACTAGTTTTGACTAGAGTTATGGCATGAAAATTAAAAATACAACAATATTCATTACTAAAATATTTCATTACTAAAATACTGATATCAGTATCAGCTTTCAAAAACTCAAACCCAACCCTAAGGCAGATGACATGTGTATCCAGGCATGTGGACGTACTTCCCCTTGTCTTTGTGCTTCAGATTTGTTATTTGTTCCCCTCTGCAGAGCACTTTATGACAGTTTTATTTTTTGTCTGTTAAAACTGTTCCCGATAAAGTTGACTTGACCTGAGGTGGATTTGTGTGAAGCTGAAGCATTGTGGGCTTTGTAAATGCAGGACTCCTTGTCATCCCGCGCTGTATGCATAGCCATTTTGATTAACTATTGTACAGCTGTAATGAAATACTGCAGCGTACATGCACAATATCAGAATTACAGAAAGTCAATTTTACTGTAATGGTCTTTAACAATGCTTTCTTCTGGCCCGCTGCACACCGCCGCCCCCCTCCCTGTGCGCTCCCCGCCTGATAGGGTCAGCACGCGTGACGAAATGAAATATTGAAATTTGTCTCGACGGATTGAAAGACATGCAGTGTGCATAACCAATAGGACTGTGCCAGATTGGTGTGTATGTGTGTGTGTGTGTGTGTGTGTCTCAGTTTTAGACTTGGTGTGGTGTATGATCCGTTGGAGTGAAGCGTATAGAAATGTGGAGGAGAGGAGAGTCATCTGATCTGTGTGGTGAAACATCACCGCTGCTCCACAAGCCTCTGCACGCCGTGCTGCAAGAGAAACTCAGACGTGACGCAACAGTGACACCCAGTGACAACCAGAGCACCCGGTCAGCAGAGAAAGCTCTCCTGCATGTGGAGGCAGAGAGCTGCGGGTCCTGTCGGCGCCTTCGTCCGCTTTGTTCAGAGGTCCCAAGGTCTCCAAAGATCCCAAATCTGTCCTGCTGAATTCCAGGGAAATGTGTATAAAATGATGCACAAGACATGTAGATATTTTCTATTTGATGTAATGCTGCAGCCATAAAACAATGGCATCTTGAATATTTCACTCAATATAAGTGTGATGGAGCTTCAATGAAGCTGCAACCAGCAGATACACAATATGGATGGGAGGTTGGGAAAAAAAAATTCTGACTTTGGAGCCACTTAAGGAAATTAAAGGGAAAAATAAAAGTTCAAGGGGTAAAGATATTTTTGAAAACTTTTGAAAAAGGATTTCATGCTAACCTGTGTTTTTTTAAGCAAAGCTTTGAGAGTCAAGACTCACTGTGGAGAGAAGTCTTCCATGACTCCAGGACTCCAGGAAGTCTTCCATGACTCCAGGACTCCAGGAAGTCTTCCATGACTCCAGGAAGCTGACAGACTTCTGTTAGCTTACACACACACACACACACACACACACACACACACACACACACACACACAGATGATCC
>OMKZ01055579.1:0-28520 GCA_900302535.1 Neoniphon sammara
AGGGTGATGAAAAGGGAAAGAACTCTGGCAGGTAGATAAATAAATGGTATGGGAGAAAGACTGTTTTACTATTTGGACACCAATTTGGAGGTCAAAGAATGGGGGAAGAGAAAGTACCTCCTGAAGTCCGGTACCTAAGATTTTCTCCATTTTGTTAAATATATCGCCAGCTAGTTTAGCAGTTTTAGCCTGATTTGGTTTTCCATCATATGTTTATGTAGAAAGCGCGTGTTGGCTGTACTGCAGGAGATGTTGGCCCTGCCACAGACCCCTCCCTCCCTGGTCTCACTGCTCACTGAGAAACTCCTGACGCTCATCCCCGATGACCACAGACGCACACAGACTGTGAGTTACAATGCACACACACATGTGAACTCAATCATACCCTTGTGAATCCAGTATCCAGGCATTCCAGACTGTGCTTCTTTTCCACATCGGTGAAAGTGCATTCCCCGGTGCCTTTCATAATTCAGTTGAAAGACTGATTATCCAGAAATGAAAATGTCAGAATGCTCTAATGGTGTGTGGGTGTTTGTACAAGGACACACATGAAATGTCCTGTGCTTCTCTCGAAGAGTTATATATGGTCCACAAAATACAGATTTTCCTTTCAGTGGTGGTATCATTAGCACTGATGTGTTGGCTGTGTGTTACACAGGTGGCAGAAATCATCTCAGATGTGAGGGAGCCCATCATGGAAGCCACTCAGCCTGTGAATGAGAACGAGAGCCGCAGACAGCAGGTCCAGGTGAGGAACCTTCTGCCTACTGAAAGCACCCAAATGCCCTGTAATCTATATTTTTTAAATTCCCACCTATTGCTCTGGCTATCAGGAAATAACACACACTGGCATCTACCAGATAACACTAAATAATGTTATTTGGCATGAAAAAAAATTGGAATTCTTACATGAGTTAATGTTTCCTATATTCTGAACATTTTAATTGAGAAAGCTGTGCACACTCTGGTGAAAACCGAATGGAATAGGAGTATGGAGGTGTTCCACAGATGACTATAGGGAAAAGTCATTTTTTTAGAAGTGGTATTTAAATTCAAATGTCTAAAATCAATATTGATATCAAATAACTTCCAACAATACCCTACTTTGTTGTTTCTACCTTCACTACTTTGCTCCTTTTGACTCATTTTACTTAAATTCTTTCTCTCTATGCTTCCATCTATACATTCTTCTGTACCTGGCTGAGATGTTTTGTAATTAGAGGCAAAGTATTCTAGAATTTAACTCATAACAAATAACGAATTTAACTAATAATTAAAACGTGGATTTATTCATCTCACGTGTCTAATTGTAGTGAATCATGGAGTTAATCTGCAGACTCCGCTTCAAGGTGGAACTATACTTTTCTATAGATGTCAGTTTTGCACATGCACACATTGCGATGTTGATGCTGAAAGGATATATCATGCAGCCTTAATCCTAAGCATTTTCACCTATTCTATGATTCTCCTCCTATCTCCTGTCCCTTTGCTCCTTGTTTTTGCTAGTAGTTGTGGGGAAGTTGCCTGTCTCGGGAGTCGAGCATTCCTTGACTTTATCTTTCCTTCCTTGCTTTTTATTTCCCTGCCCCTCTTTGACTCTCTCCATCTCGGCAGCTGGCAGAAGTGAAAGTGCGTATCTTGGAAGCTAAACAAGCACTGGAAGACTGTATTACAGCGCAGGAGTTCAGCCGTGCGGCAGAGATGAAGGACTCCATCACAGAGCTGGAGAACCGCAGGAACCAGATCATCCAGGACATCACAGAGAGCAGCCAGCCAGTCGACAAGGAGATCCGCACTGAGAAGGTACATCTGACTACACAGCATAGGAACCAGCCCCTCTCTCGTTCCATGCCACTGCACATTTTTCATCCATATAACTTTACCTAAATAGTTAATAGGGATTCTCCCTTTGTATAAATTATAAATAGTCCAGGAAAGGCCTTAATTCTGTGTGTGTTTTTGTTTTCTGTATTTCAGAATGACCCAGAGACTCTTCTGAGGTGTCTGACTATGTGTGCTGAACTGCTGAAGCAGATTAACATCAAGATTCGTATGAGTCCCACAATGAGTGCCTTAATGTCCTCACTGGTAATCATTCACTCATAGTCATGCCTCCCTCCATCTCTCCTTTATTTTCTCCCTCCTTCCCGTTTGAATTATAAAATTGCTCTAATTTTGTTCACTGTGTTTGTGAAGAAAAAAAAAATTGCTGAAAGGTAATGTTCCTCTGTCTGTGTGTCAGATTCTGCCCAGTGTAGCTAATGCTCACCCTGCTGTTCGCAATATGGCTGTGATGTGTCTGGGAACATGCACCCTGCACAGCAAGGAGCTGGCCAAAACACACATGGTCCTCCTGCTGCAGGTAATGCTAAACAAACACACCGTGACATTCACACACGTTATTTATAAATCTGCCACATCGAAACGCCGTTAGAAATACACAAATTACATACTGCCATTATTTGTTTGTAGATTGCCCAGTTGGACGAGGTTAAGATCCGTATCAGCGCTCTGCGGGCCGTCATCGACCTGCTGCTGCTGTTTGGCTTCCAGCTGCTCTCTGACAGATCTGCCGCTCAGACAGACCAGCCTGCTTGTTCACCAGATAGACAGGAGGACGAGGCGCCACCGGCTGAGGAGAAGGGGGACGCTCCAGAGGACAGCGCTCAGAGCATACTTATGATGCTGTCAGAGTTCCTGGACAGTGAGGTCTGTGTGGATATGTGACTATATAAAGGAACTGCACGCTTTAGATAGCTGGGCACATTCATTTTATAAATAGTCTTGTGTGTCTACTGTTCCTGAGTCTACAACAGCTGAAGTTTTAAGTGTGTGTGTGTGTGTGTGTGTCTGTGCGTGTGCTATACTCAGGTGTCTGACCTGCGTACAGAGACAGCAGAGGGCCTAGCCAAGCTTATGTACACCGGCCGCATCTCCAGCGCCAAGATGCTCTCCCGTCTGGTATTGCTATGGTACAATCCCGTCACCGAAGACGATACCCGCCTCCGGCACTGCCTTGGTGTCTTCTTTCAGCTCTATGCCCGCGAGAGCAGGTCACTCCAAAACACACACGCATACACTCACAAACAAGCAATGAGGCGTAGCAGATTTTCAAAATTCAAAAAGTACTTTTAAAAACACAAAAATTAATTCCCTACCTGATACATTTTTAAAAAATTAAGTGCAACTGACATTTTAATTTAATTGCCTCCAGCTCTTACTGCATCAAAGCCAATGTATGCATCACATTTCATGCTATTATTGGTCCAATTTCACCTGCCAGTGTTAAATGACTGTATTTATACAATTTGAACTAATATGAAGTATGCATATGTGTGTTTTAGGGCTCACCAGGAGGTTGTGGAGGAGTGTTTCCTGCCGACGATACGGACTCTGATGAATGCTCCAGCCACCTCTCCACTGGCTGAGGTGGATATTAACAATGTGGCTGAGCTCCTTGTAGAGCTGACCCGCCCAAGTGCCCTTATCAAACCCTCAGCCAACACTGAGGTAAGGAACCCCCACTCAGCCCAATGTGAATCAGTATGTGCAGAAAAACCCTTAAATAACACCCTTAAATATCCATTTGGGCTTTCTCCTTAGTTGACCAAGAGTAATAGGATTTTACTGACTAGCTGAGCTTTCTCTCTCTTTGACATGTTTATTTAACACAAATTTAGTGATTACAGTTGTTCCCCTGATGCTTTAGTTGAAGTTTAAGCATGCAGAAATGAAACACACACTTGTTTTCAATGCGGTTATTTGGTGTATGAATCTCTGCCTGTCTTCAGGAAGTGTGTGTCCATGACTACTTGGCGGTGCGAGTGTGTGGGGAAATGCTGAAGGACCCCACAGCCCCTGAAGTGCGTCTCTATGCTAAGACACTAAGCAACCTGGAGCTCAGTACAGACGGGACCATCAAGAGAGACCTGCTGACACTGCTGCAGCAGATCACACAGGTATACACACAAACACACCAAGACATGGGAGTATTCACACACACACACACACACACACACACACACACACACACACACACTCCTCACATGCAGATAGTATTTGCAAACAATTCTTTGATTTTAAACTTAATTAGAAAAGCAGAAAAATGGCATTTCATCTAACCAGACCAGTTAGTACTGAAAATATATTGACTTTCAAAAGATTTACATTTTCTGATATGTGCTGTGTGGCAAACCCCCATCCAATGAAAACAATCTGACCCAGGCCTGCAGTATGTTTTAGCTGATTCTCCACTGAATGTCATGTTTTACATGCACTGTTCATCTGACTTCTCATTTCTGTGCTTTCATTGTGTCATCAGGTGGTGAAGGATCGGGTCTGTCTCCGTGCTGTGGAGAAGATGATTGATCAGCTGGTAGATTCTAGGGAACAGGCTGAGCTCCTTAATGCCAGTGCACTACAGCCATTGGATGTCAATGCAGATGGTACACACACACACACATACATTGTCAATCTGCATACAGACTGTATTCCCATAAAACCAATATACATACATCGCCACCTCAAAGTAACAGAAATGTGTGCTAGCATTTGTGTCTAACCAGATTTACATGCAGTTTGCAACAACTCTCCTCCTGTAAAAGGATTATCTCCTATTACGAGAATGTTGCTAAGTGGATTAAAATATGCCTCCCTCCATCCCATTCAGTGTCTGTACAGACAAAAAATACAGTGAGCAAGAAAGAAGAACTGTACATATAAATCTTTTTTTGTGTCCTGTTTCTCTGCAGAGGCTGCAACAGAAGATCCATCTAAATCTGCCAAGAGACCTAAAAGAGGTAATGTAGATTTTGTACACTCATCTAAAACAGTGATTGTGTGTAGGTATTTTTAGACCTCTCTACCTGAGTAAAGGGGCTGACGCAGCATTTTGAAGTAACCTGAGTGTTTGTGTGCACAGGTCAGAGGAAAGGCTCCACAGCCAAAGGGGGCAGAAAGCCTACCAGAAGGGCAGAGTCATCAGAAGAGAGGTGAGTGCAAATAAGTGTGACAGCATAAGGAATTTTTTTTCCCTTACAGAAGCCATACCCCAGTACACCATTTATCTGATTAGTTAAAACTCTATCCTAAATCTTTATCATCTCTACCACATTCCTTGCTTCACCCCCTTCTGTCTTGGCTGCCAAGTGATGGAGA
Organism: Neoniphon sammara; assembly: GCA_900302535.1. Taxonomy (NCBI): domain Eukaryota; kingdom Metazoa; phylum Chordata; class Actinopteri; order Holocentriformes; family Holocentridae; genus Neoniphon; species Neoniphon sammara. The sequence continues at coordinate 5,158 of OMKZ01055579.1, forward strand.
GAATGTCCCAGAGTCTGTTCCTGTTTCCCGCCCCTCTCGGAGGGCCAAGGTAGCTGCCCTGGAAAAGACGAAGCTGGACCTCAACCCCCTCATCAACCAGGAGGCCAACATGTCATAGACCTCAGATCACATATAACTGGAGCTGGGTCAGGGCCAGTCAAGTTTGTTCAGCAAATTCAAAAATGGAAATTACAGTCCATTTGTCAGTGTTTTCTCTTATAGCAGTCTACTAGAACAAACACAGAGTTCAGAATGACTATCACATTTTCAAATGAGATTTTCCTACTGAATAAACTAAATTTAAATTGACACCAGCCCTGAATTAGAGGCCTTCTAACAGGATAATCACCTTCCATTACATATAGCCAGAGGGAGATTTCCTTTTTAGTATGTTTGTTTCTGTATGTTTTTGTCGAGTTTTGTCATTTTAATCACAATTAAAGTAACATTTGTATCACTGAACTTTCTCTAGATGTCTTCTTGTTCACTCAACATACTGTTAAAAGTAGCTACTTGTGTTAACAAGTGTGGAAAGAGCATCAAAACATACTCGTGTAGAAGAACTGACTGAAATTTACTGGTATAAAAATCTGCTACAGTAAAAAAGTAGCTTACTGATTTTCTCTATAAAAGTTACTTTATCAGAAGAGAACATTCATAGATGATTTTGCTTTTACAATGACATTCTAAAAGAATGAGTATTGTAAAAACTACATTCTTTCAATTGAAAAAATCAGAAATTCCAAAATAAAGCCAAATTTCACTTCTTTGCCAAATCACGGTTCATTGTGAATTCCTCTACAATTGACCAAGTGACACTGGACCATTCTCTGGTGCTAATGGATGACTGACAAAATTTGTACATTTGTGCTTTTCTGTTATAGTAACTGAAGTAAAGGTATTCGTTACTTCCACCCTTTTTGCTACAGGACGGTACGTTTATTATAACTTAACACATCTCACCCAGCTATTCATGTGCTAAATTAAGATTTCTGACCCATACCTCAGGGACAAAGATGTGACTACTCCCTGGTAGCATTGTTTCTACAGGCCAGAAATTGAATGTAAAGTGTGACATCCAAATTTGCCATGCTTGTAAATACCTATTGTCTAGGGCTGATTTAGTTAACAAATGACCTGTCGTCACGCATAATTCACTGTACAGTGGCAGCCATTATAAAAAAAAAAAAGCTTCTGTTAAGTATTTCAAAAGAATCTTTATTGTTCTAATAACACAGACAACTCTTAGTTACATCTGTAATGGACAGTATAAAAACACTTGATAAAGAAAATATACAACAGAAGTTTAGCACCAGGGACTTCAACTGAGGGGTAAGTTCTTTTTTTTTCTTTTTTCTTTTTCTTGTCACAAAACTGAGTCACCCCCCTCCCCTGTGTTGAAATGGCAACCATAGTGACATGCACACAAAGGCAGTCAGGCACACAGTACACACTACAGGTTTAAGTTTGGACCTATAGACAGACATCTTGGATCTACCTGCCCTCTAAATGGAATGCAGGAAAACAATATTGATCCAAGATTAGTGTTTACCTGTCGACTCTGGCCCTGCCTAGCACATGGTTAGATAGCAAAAGAGGAGTAGGCTTAGCTGAGCCCCAGTGGAGGTAGGCTTCTCTTACTGCACTTGAGGACAACAGGAACTCTTAGGGAAACCTTACAACAGTGACACATCTCCCACCTGCATTTTAACAGTGAATCATGTCTTGATGTTTTAGATAAAACATTACTACTGTAACTATGAGGATCTGTTGTTCATGGTTCTTTCTGGGAAATAAAGCAGGTGGGAATAGATGGGACTTTCCTATAGCAATGTTCTTGGAGATCACTATATATAGCTATAGAAAAACAACTTAAGTGTGACACATCCATTCATCTGTCAGCAATAACATTTAATACATATTGATAAATCATCTGGGTTTGTATTGCACCTAATAGCTTCTGTAGTCTTACAGTAGGGGATAGTAGTGGGACTATGGATGTGCAAAATATGGGGGTAGATTGGGTGTAGTGGGATTAATCTCAGATGGGATAGTGCAACAGGTAAATCTGACTGTGAGTTAATGCTTTGGATAAAAACAAGGAAGAAGACAATCACATAAAGATACCCTTGTTTAAAACAGGGCAGATCCCACAAACCAACACATCCATGAGAATCTACATTCTACAGCTGCATAATGCCATTTTCATCACCATCTTAACATACCTCCCAACATTTCAAAGGGTGTAAGGGGTAAAAATGAAATTAACTTTACAGCATGTACATCTATTCTAATGGCGGTTCAGCACCGAGGCTTGCAAAAGCTTGACATGATACTTAAAGAAATTACAGCATATAGTATTTGATGTTGGGAAAGGCTGATGGCCACTGTGGAACCATACATGACTTCACAGCCATTGCCCATACAGATAGGGGTTAGGCTACTAAAGAGGGCCAGGCTAGTCCAGTGGATCTCTTCAAGTATGTTTTTGTCCACTAGTTTACAATGGAACAAGACTGATCTTAAAATAAACATGGGAAACAAGATCCAGATGGAGAGCATCTTTGTAGTCAAATTTCAACAAGATTGCCATTAATTTTGAAATTCACATTTAAAAAAAAGAAAGAAAGAAAGAAAGAAAGAAAAAATAATCATTGAATGTTAACCAATGATTGAATCCACAACCCAAAATCAAAACACCACCACTGTTATGGAGTTGTGCATCTGTATGGTACAGGCAGTGACTAAAAGCATGTTTAAAAGTATTTTTTTTAAAAGTTGGTACTGGTTCGCTGCAAAAAAACTAACAAACAAACAAAAAAAAAACATTCTGAACAAGTCATTTAGTCTGATATTCAGTCATAAAATCCTGCTTTTCTTAAAACAAGTGGAAAAACTGACAATGGGATGACATAAGCCAACTTGTTTCCAATGCAGTTTCACTTGTTTCAGGAATATATCTGGGAACAAGTATAAAAAAAAACTTGAAAAGATAAGACATTTTTTGCAATGTTCCAGGCTGAGCCCTTTAAGCAAAATTGAACTTTGGTAGAGTGTCCCATTGTGTAGTTACCCAGATGTAATCTGGGACCACATGGTGGGAAAAAATCCTCCATGCTCCCCTTGGCTGCTAATCCAGAATACTGGATTTGTATCTCCTTTTATTTAAATGGTGAGGCAAAACTGGTCCCCAAATAACACTTTTAGCACATAAAAAACATAATTAGAGCTGATTATGACAAAATAAAACAAGTCCTGTTACAATTTTTTTGTGTAATTACAATGGTTTGTAAAGGTAATATCAAATCATGACTTCCTGTCGCAAGGTTACTATGCAGAAGTTGCTACCTGCCGGAACTGCATTCCAATTCAAATAGGCATACTTATTTTTAATATTGGTATTATCCACTTTGATTGTGTTCATTTATATGCTCAAAGTGGTATTTTGAGACCAGCTTTGCCATGCCATTGAAGTGAATGGGGAGCTACAAATCAGGTACTCTGGATTAGCAGCCCAGGGCAGCCTGGAACAACTAATGACAATATTTTGCCACCATGTGGAGTCATATCACGTCCAAGTAACTATACAACCCCACACTCTACCAAAGTTAAATTTTACTTTAAAACAAAGGATGTAAAAAGCCATTGTCTGGAGAAAGTCTTGGCCCTAATAATGAGGTATGTTTGATGGAGATGGCACTGTCGTTACGCAGCTAGACAAGCTTTTCCTTCATTCAATACAGCCATCCTGACAGGGCTCACTATACGATCATTTATCCCATTAAACCTGTTTGATGTGATGATTTGATCTACTATACGTATTCAAACAGAGAAGGCAAGTTGACAAAAAAAAAAAAAAAAACATTCTGTACATACATATCCAAGGACTTGAGCTCATTAAAAATAGTGCAACCTCAAGCTTTTGTTAAATTAGACTGCTACATAACTGCTGAGTGTAAGACTGGACCAAAGTGGGATGGTCAGTCTACGTGGTCAGCTGAATGTCCAAAGGCACCACGTTTAACCACAGTCTCTTTCCCAGGATGGAGGAGGCTTCATGCTTCATTTAATTTTCTGTCAGATAGAAAAGAAAGAGAGCAAAAGTTGACTTTATAGTGCTTTGAACTGAAGTTGTATAAAAGATGATCACTTTAGTGATGTTCAAACAAAGGAGAAAGGTAGTTACCAAACACATAATCACACCATCTTGGCCCTGTTAGGCCCCTCACTCGCGATTGTCTCAACATTTTCGCAGGTGGTGGTTCAGGGGACACAACACCAGGACTTTTATGTTTGCCTTTTTTCCTCCCAACTGGTACCTCTTGCTCCTGGCTTGATTTTGTTGCAGAACCTGACAGTTCTCTAGAGGCAGCTCTTAATTTCCTGCTCCTCTTCTTCTCAGTTTTCACAGCTTTAACAACCCCTACCAGCTCTTTCACCCTCCCTGCATAGCGGTAGGCAGAAGGTGACCCATCATCCAGTGTCACAGTACAGGAGTCCCACTCTTCTTCAGTTGACTCGTTGTCTGGAGAGTTGATCTTCCTCAGAAACACCCGGCATTCCTTCAATGTCTCAGGACTCCAGGCTTTAGAGCTGAGTCTCTGCTCTTTGGGCACATCCATAGGCTCCTGATTTTGGTCAGCAGAGCTGGTGGTACAATTATTCTCTAAACAGTCAAATAACTTTTCTGTTGCTGATCTAGAGAATGCTTTATGCCTTGGTTGTAGCCCAGTTACCGTATGGCCTTTAAAACTACTTTCAGCTAATCTCCATTTTAATTCCTTTTGATTGTTCCTCTGCCTCTTTGGCCACTTCTCCCTTTCTTTCCGGGTCAGGAACCGTGCTCTTGCCCTTAATAAAGTGGTTGAGTACTTTTTAAGTACTCGACCTCTCCACCATGGCGCTCCTTGATTGAGCCTGCCTGGTGCAAACCTGGGAGGGAAGAGTTGTCGTTTAACGTTATCTGTTGATGATCCCTTGCTTCTGTTCCTCAGCCTTTCCTGGGCCTGCTGGTGCTGGCAAGGACTCTTTGGCACAGTTTTGGCAAACTTCTTGATGTGTTTGCGGAGTCGCTCTGCCTGGGGACTAGGGCAGACACTTCCTTTGTTGGCAGAACGAGGGTAGTGCATGAGTTCATAAGGATTTCGGGAGCTTGCCTTCTTGACAATGGCTAGAGACTGCGTCTCCGTGGTCTGCATAAACCAAGAGCAAAGCTGCTGCATACTACAGGAACTTGGTTTGTTAGGAGGGCAGTCAAAAAGCATTCGAACCACAGAAGAATGTCTTGACTTCTTGGTAAACGAGCGGTTGCGTTTAATGCCCAATCTAGATTTAAAGGTTGTTTCTTCCTGGTTCTCGACTGTATCTGAGACCCATGTGTCAGAGACCAGTCGTATTCGCCTGGCAAGCTCCTGGTTCAAAGTCTTTACCTCAGCTGATGCTGCCCACCACCGTAATGTCTCTCTTGGTGGAAAGATAGAGTCTACTGACACCCCTGCCACTTGGCTAAGATCCTGACAGATGCGCTTCTTCTCTTGTCCAAAAAGCTGTCTTTTCTCCACTGCAGTTTCTACATCACTCTGAGCCTCCTCCTGTTTCCTTTCATTGCTAGCCTTGCTCAGGAGAAGTTGTTTAGAGCGCCGCAACAGAGCTGTGCTATGGCTAAATGACCTGGATGTGGACGTGGCAACGGAGTGCAGCAGATAGATTGAGGGCTTCCTCACCCTCACTGATTGACGCACAGCAACAGGTCGTTCTGAGTGTTTGTCTCCCCTTTCATCTTTTGCTTCTATGATTTCCTCTGTTTGACTGTAATCACTGCCCATTTGAACACGGAATGCCCGGGGCTCTTTGGCAGATTTGAATAGTGGTAGGAGTGCTTTCTTATGACTTGATATTTCTGGGGACTGCCTAGCATCCCTATTTATCTGAATTTTGCGTTGGCGTGGGGATACTGTTGTTACTGTGACTGAGATTCCAGAGATTTTCACTTTTGCAGGTCTTCCTGGTTTCCTGATGGGAACAGCACCATCAAGCTTTTGACATTTGATGTTACTGCTGGAATGAGGGGCTGACTCTTTCACAGGTCTGACCAAGTTCAACTCCTCTGACCATTCTGTTGAAGCAGCTTTGACACCGCCAGAATTGGTTTGAGAGTTATGTAGTAAATTGCTCAATTCATTTCTTGGGCCCACAGTTTGCCAAACATCACGGAGTTCTGTTTGCAGCTGATCAAAGCCCTCAGACACCAGCCGTTTATTTCTCCTTGATCGCCCATACACTACAGTTATCTTTAGGTTCTTGTTTGTGTTCTCCTTCATGCCAGATTCTAAAACAGCATTCACATTTTCAGCATTTCTTCCAATTACTGGATCAAAGGCCTTCTGTTTACGTGGTCGACCAATTGGTCTCTTAACTTTCTTTTCCAGCTGTGGTCCCAGCTTCTTGGGTCGACCTGGGCGCCTTTTGGGGGGAGTGGTTTCATGTAAAGGTAGTATGTCACCTGGCAATCTCTGGTTTTCGGTGCCAGCTGCACGTTTCGGTGGAGTACTGTCTCCTGATCTTCTGGCACTTACTTTAGGTGATAAGAAAGCTGACTTGGGTGAAGAAGAAGCAGACTTGGGTGGTGTAGATGCAGATTTAGCAGGTGAGGTAGCAGACTTTAGTGGTGAAGAAACAGATTTAATTTGCAAAGTGGCAGACTCAGTGCCTGGGCTTTTGTTCTTTTCAGGTGTCCCTGCCCATGAGGACTCCTCACATGGGTCAAATGGCTCCTCTGCTTGTCCGCTAGAACCAGAGGTGGCCGACTTGAGACTATATTTAACTCCTTCCTTATCCATCACTGGTGACACATACATGAGTTTGATTGGGCTAATGTATTGGATGTGGGAGTTGGGAGGGCTCTGAACACGTGGAGTACTAGAATTATCAGAGCTGGCGGAGCTCAATTTTGATGCGTTTCGGGGAGTTCTAGAGGTTGTTTTTGACTCAGAGTCATGTAGTTTTGCTGGAGATGATCGTAGCCTTCCATAAGGCCTGGCTGCAGAGTCTTTGAGATCTGTCCTATTCTGTGAACTCTGTTTAGTGGGACTCTTCTCTGTGACAGCCATAGGGAGTGGTGAGACCTGACTTTGATCTTGAGACTCCGTTTGAGATGTTCCAAAGTGTTCCTCAGATGTTGATTCAAATGCATTGCCTGTGAGTTCAGGTGAGGACAGAGAGGCTTCTTTTTTTGATTCAAGCTGGGTGTTATTTGTATTTTGGTAGGAGGCATCCAAGGTGGTAGATTTCAAAACTTTGTCTTTGAGTGCTCTCTGGTTGAAGATGCTCTCAGAAAAACAAGCGACAAAGTACATCTTTCTGGGCTCTGTGACATAGGAAGAAAACCGTTGCGGAGGGACTATACTTCTTCTGGACTTCCTTGCCTCCCTCGAGTGGCTTGACTTAGATAAAAGGCTGGTCTTCTTCCCTCTAGCTGGCCTGTGGTAAGCCTTACCTCTGTCTGACATATTATCACCACCAGAGCATTGACCTGACGGTGCTTCCTCTCGGTTACTATCATTTCCCAAATTACTACTATTGCCACTGATTTCACAGGCCCTACTACACTGTGTCACTGAGGTTGTAGTCACTGTCTGTGACTGCAGATCATCTCCTTTTGAGCCTACATTGTAACACTTGCTCTGTAGCTCAGTGGTGGGTATTTCAATATCTGGGACAATTTTGTCTTTTTCCTCTGTGGCTATCTCCCTTTCTCTCTCCTCTGCTTTAATTGTCTCAATTTCTTCAGTGACTATAACTGTCTTTATCTCTTCTATTACTTCATCCCTCTCCTTTTCTGATGTGAGCATGTTCTCCTGTCCCTCCCTAACCCTTTCAACCTCTGCATCCTCTACTCCTTTCTCCATTCTGGGTTCTTTGCTGATTTTACCCTCTTGTTCTCCTGTAATATGCTCTATTTCTTCAGTAATACTGCTGTCTCCAGCTATGACACTTTTCACCCCTCCTTCATCTTGGATTATGTCAATCTCCTGTTTTGGACAAAGTCCTTTTGTTTCAGGGATCTCTATTTCTTTATCAGATTCCTCTTTAACAGGGGTTGTGTCTGATGAGGAGCTTGATGTAGCTGCGGGAACATTATTGCCATCTTTCAATCTTGCCCTCTTTGCTAGTGGCCCCTTTCTCCGACAATATGACTGGTCAAACATAGCAAGCTCCCGTTTAATTTGTAATGTGTGTCTTCGTGTTGAGGCATTATCAGCAGGTGTTGTCAGAGCAGCAAGCACCTCTTGTCGCCTGCGGAAGCGTGTATTAGGTGACTTGGCCTCATTGTTGTCATGGTGATGGAACAGCTCACTGAGGTTGTAGTCACTGTCATTTCCAGGGTGAAGCACTGTGGTAATAATTTCACTCAGATGGGCATCATCATGACACTGTAAGCTCTGACTGGCTGTGGGAGACAGAGGCTGCTCCTTTTCGATGGTGTGAATGGCTGACAAAGTCAGAGGTGGTTCCTTTTCAATAGGTTTGATTGTCTCCAGTCTCTTGCTGAAACGATCAACAACATCCTGCAGTAAACTCCCACTTGGGCTCTGCTCTGCCTGACTATTTTGTGGAGTCCTGCATTCCAACTCATCTACTGTGACTGCATCCAAATGTACTTTCTGCTGGCTTGTACCCATAACACCATCTTTAACCACTGGTGGAAGGGACAGGTCAGTCTCCTCCTCATGTCTATGGTGAAGGAGGGAAGGTGGTTTTTCCTCAGTTTTCCTACTGATACCTGAGGGGATAGGGGAAAGTGGGGGAGGAGAGGGGCTCTGCTCTCTCTTCAACACAGGACAAGGAGGATCCCCTTCTCCACCCCCTCCTAATGTGTTCCTGACCTGAGACGGACAGGAATGGTTTGAATAACATGGACATGAGTGAGGGCTGTGATGATTACAGCAGATTGATGAGGCGGGGCATATACTGGAGGAGGAAGGGCACAGTGAGGGAGACTGGGATAACGAAGGAGAGGATGCAACTGAACAAACCACACTGTTGATGCGACCTACAGCCACAGTTTGGCAGGAAATGCAGTGGAGCCTCTTGAGGCAAAATACCGGGTAAGCTGCCACCCTGCAGCTCTGCACACAGCAACAGCCTGAGCCCTGAGGAGCTTTGCTTTTACAGTCATTGAAAGGGTAGTGATGGACAATACAATTTGACTTTGAGTCTGCTGGATAGTACAGAGTGCTAGTATGATCTTGATGATCACAGTCAATAAGAGGGTAGTGAGGGCTGCTGTTATGGGCTTTACATTCACTAAATGGGAATGGACGAGTGGTAACATCCTGTGCTGTTATCCCACGGTGGCAACAGTCCGAGTCAGTCTGACAGACAGGTCTGTGATACAGTAATTGTTCCTTTTGTGCCAGCTTTAGGATTTGGTAGAGTAGGGAACGATGTGCTCGGCAAAGTGAGCAGAGGACAGCTTCCAATGCAGAGTTATGCCCACATTGAGTCTCCTGCCTCCCTGGATCGCCCAGTTCTTCTATCATGGTTGGCAAAAGGAAGCTAGAAGCAGAAATACAAAGACAGGAGTTAAGAGGGTTTATCCATCAATGAGCCCACCTTCAGATGGCATACAACAAAATAGGTGCAAATGCACAGCAACAACCAAGACTGATTACATATTCAACAACTCTGGTATAACCTTTAACACTGTTTTATGGTTGTTTAATCATGTCTGTCTACAGTGTCTCATGATGAAAATGACATTCAAAAGAGAGAAAAATATGTCGTCCAACAGTGTCTGGTACCCATCGAGTCTTATTAAGGTCACAGAATGAATTATTTATTGTTTTATCTTTTCATTTGTTTCATTTGTTGGATGTCTATTTAATTTTTTTTTTTTTTTTGGTCGAGGGGAATAAAACATTTTAGTGGAAAACGATTTAACGATTTGTTAGCTGTAATGGATGGATTTGCACAACTCATTCAAGGAGGGACAAAAAATTCTCTCCTGTGCCTCCTCCACTGTAAAAGCAATTTTCCTCTGCCAAACTGGCTGGATGCTCTGGTAAGGCTAACCATAGGCAACACCAGAAAAAAGCAGCACTCCAAATATTTAGAAAAAAAGACTAGTAAAACATGGCCTCAGTTTACCATTTTTATTCTGGAGTAGGCTAACAGGCAATACAAGGCAACACAAGCCTTCATCAGACCAGAAGCCAGCAGCTATCTTCAATAAGGCTAGCTTTAGCTGACACGTTTCTTTTTTGTTTGTTTTTTTTTTCTTCTCACTAGTTTACAAAAATCACCACAGCAAAAAGCAAAGCGTTTCGGAACTATATGTATCAAACATGACCATGTTTTAAAATTTAAGCTGTGGCTCACTAAGGTTTTATCAGATCAAATATTTTTAGCAGTGCGAGCGTTTCACTTGCATTTGTGACGTAAAATAGATGTGTACAAACTGTAAAATATATTTAGCACGTGTGCAAATAAAAACTATTACAAAATTCAGCCCAAGCTGCCTCTATTTTTTTTCCCCCAACAAAAAGGTTGATGACACGACGACGACGACGACAACAGCGGTCACTGCACTGAACCAATGCTGTGCGCTGAAAAAAATTGCATGATCCAAAGTAGGCCAGACACCCCAACAGTGTCTGGCTGCAGCCTTGGAGCTGCAGTGACAGGCACCCGCAGCAAGAGGACCCTTCTTTTGCATTAAAACACTACGTGGCTATACTTCTCAGGAAAGGAGTTATAATTAGGGTTGTTAAGGTTAGGAAAAACAAAAGTCCTCTCGCGCAGGTACCTACTTGTCAAAATGAGTTTAAAAGCGCATACTAAATAAAGCCAAAGGTGTAGACTAGAGTAACATCTAAGCCATTTTAAGGCACAAGGGGATTTTTTTCATGGAAAAAAAAACTAATACATAATACTGCTGAAGAGAGATGAGTTTTTAATCAATGCCAGGAATGGGTCTTAAACATTTTTACACATTCACCCCATAAAATGAATACAAAATACTATTTTTTTTTCTGATTGGCTAACCAGCTATCTGCGCACATCTCTAGTTTACAACTTTGATGAAAGGATGAAGCAGAACTATTCTTCTGGCCACGAAAAGAGAAAAACCAACAGACAAACAAAAAACACCATGACAGTGAATGGAGGGAACAGTAGTCAGGTAGCCTAAACTTGTGTTATCTCCTCTCCAAGCTTGATGTCAGCAAATAACAGCAGTGTTAAGTTGGCGTTGTAGAGTGCAATGCATCTCTCTCTAGTCTGTCTTGGTAACCCAGCTGGGCAGTGCATCGCTTGGTGTCTCTGTGCCTTGCTTGCTTGCCTGCTACTTCCGGGTCTGGGGTATTCTGTGACTATGTGCCTGACAAAAGTGAGAGTGCAATACAAGTAGTTATTACGTTGGATATATACGTTTGAAGATAACCGCATCATGCATGAATATGCGTTCATATGCGTGCATGAAATGAAAATTGCGCTGTCCAGCAGCAGCTTCAGTGGGACCAGTCCAGACAATATATGGAGTGATGGCACTCCTCCGCACATAATTTTATAACAAGACAGTGATTATCTAGTCTCTAGTTGCTAGTCTAGTTACAACTCTGGATGCAAGATGGAAAGCAATGGATTGACAAGACATATAGCTGCAGCCATAGCCAACAGGGTTATGTTTACAATGTATAGCCAAAGCTAATTGTATAATATTGTGAGGTCTGGACTAATTACCAGGCAGCAGAGCCAAAGCTCAGTGTTCTGTTTTATTTTCTACATTTTCTTATCTATGTTAATATTCACTTCTCTTAAGATTCTATAGAAAATATTTTACTCAATAGTTTTATACCTCTATACCTACACCTCTATACCTATACCTAAACGCACAGCAGTATATAGAGCAATGAAAACATGGAATTCTTTACCAATATTACTGACTAAATTAACACAGAAATCAATGTTTAAAAAGCAATTAAAGAAACACTTAGGAACAGTATATTTGTAAGATGTCTTGTATATGTGGATATGTAGCTTTTTTTGTTTTTAGCTGGTAAATCTGAGTGAGCCATTAAAGTAAAATTTCCTATATACACTGATGTTGTTCTTTAATGTTTTGTTTATTATGTTGGATGTAATGTGTATTGTATGTAATGCTTAGTTCGTTAATGTATTATGTTTGTTGTTATGCTGAATGTAATGTGTAATATATGTAATGTTTAAAATATGTTCTTAAATGTGGACCCCAGGAAGCTAATGGGTATCCTAATAAATAAACAAATAAACAAACCTCATTCTGTTGTGTATAGGTCTACTTATTCTTAGACTGACAGATGAAACAAACTGTTTTAAAGGAGGGAGGATTGCAGTGGGAGCACTGGTGTTAGGTGTGACTGTGTGGCAATAGCAAATGGTTGACATGACTTAAGGGGCTGATATACTTCAAAACAAGTGCGCACACAGACAGCTGCGGACGAGCTCGCGGATGCGCACGCCGGCTCTGTTTATACTAGAATTTGGCTGTCATGAGGGGATGCGCTTAACCAGAAGAGTGTCCCAGTACCACAATGAAAGACAAAGCCCTTAATGTCCTTAGTTTTCCTTTCATCCACACAGAGGACTCCTTCATTTTTAAGGGTCCTGTTAAATTAAAGGATCATGTTTCTTCCCGTGAGTGTTTAATGAAGTTTGAGTGACTTTCACAAATCTGCCTTGCAGATACTTTCACTTTTACCTGACACCTCCATGTCTCTTCCTACTGCCTGGGTGATTTCTCTCTACAAATATGCACACATTTGTTTGTCTCTATTCTTCAGTGATGAAATATGGGTACAGGTGGAATTTACCCGACTTGATCAGATGACTTGGTAGGGCATTCGTGTGGGGAAACTGGAATATACGATTTACCAAACAACAGATGCACAGGGCATGCCGTTGCTAGGTTTGGTTTGTGCAATAGGACCTTGCATTTGCACCACAGCATGGATGAGAAATTCCTTCAATTAGGCGATAACAAGAGAAAAACTAGCATGTCATAGGGCCAAAATGATCATAAGGCCACTGAATATTACAGAACTGCTTTATTGATGAGTTGCTGAAGGCAAATGATAACATTCTGCTGAAAGCAGAAGAGAACGATTGTAGCAACGCTCAAACCAAATGTAATCATTAACTGCACTCCCATTGACAAACTAAGAGATCAGTGAAAAACCAAACAATGCTGTTTATAATTTGCAAGCAATGCATCTTCATTATAAAAGCATGTGGTTTATCTGAACATCCATTTGCTTAAGTGTTAAATTTGACATTGGTATTTCCAGGGACGCAAGTATTTACTGCAGAACTTGACATGGTTCATCAGAGCTTAATATGTTGTAGTGTTAATGTTTTTAGGTTGGATTAACAAATCAAAAGATTTAAAACAATTTAAATAATCTTGACATTTCATCTTAACATAAGCACTAACCAACCACAATGTTTAGTAAGAAGGGTAAGCTCAGGACAAAATAAATGATACAGCCTAGCATTTAAAAGCCTTCATGCAATTGTAGCAATACACAATTCACATTGCATCAAAGTGCCTCATTACAAATCAATAACTACAACAGTCAAACTAGCAAAATCACAGTTTTGAAGCACAATCAATAAATAGGTATGCAGCAACAACAACACAACATTTTTGCACATTAAAAAATGCATCTTATAAATCATAGTGCAATTATTGATTTATGCATAAATAGCTGATTTCTGTTAAGTCATTTTATAGATTCGTCAGCAGTTCAGTCCAAATATAATAAAAGTATTAGGCCTAATCAAAAACAAGCCCAGTAACGGTATGGAGAAGTGTTACAAGAATATACTGCAATCAAACCTACATGGTGAAAGTTTTTTTTCTCTCTCTCTCTTATTAGGCTCGTTACAAAACTGGCCTACTGATACAAATAACAGATAATTCCCAGAGTAAAGACAACATGCTGGACTTTGCAGTAGCTCCAGAGACAGGCACTGGTGTACTGTTATGAGCAGAGACATTCAGTGTTTGCTTAGTTGCCAAGGTTACAAGGTTGAAATGCCACTGAACTAGGGAGGGGAGAGAGGAGGAGGGGGGGCTTTATATAGGCTTTACAGCTAGCCTTTAAATTACAAAGAACACAGATAATCAACAAGGACAAATTCATAGCTAAGAACATGGCATATTTCCGGCAAATGCCACAGGGCAAAGTTTGTAATTTATCAGTTTCTTTCACTTCTTTCATCCTCACTCAAATGGGTGACTTGACTGTCTAATAGTTTAGCTGACTTAAGTTTAAGGGTTGTTGTTTGTGGTCAATTTACACTTAGGTGTTATTCCTTGAGAAAGAAAGAGCTCAGAAGTGTTCCTTGAGTAATACCCCAGCATACTCAGTATATATTACAATACGGAGGCTTTCATGTGAAACCAGACATTGGGCTATAGCCAGGCAATAAGCTTGGCTCATAGAGGTATATGTGGCAACGAGGTTAGAGAGAAACAGGCAGGCTGACATCACAGCAAGATAAATTAAAGCAGCTTTGTGTGGGTAACCCTGAACTGCTGTTTTGGTAGTAGCACTACTAATGGATTAGGCCCAGAGTCAAAAGTGAGGGTAGAGACAACATTTTGCATTTCCCCAGACACAGACAAGGTAGCCTGTTAGTCTAGCATTGGATCAAGTCATTTTCATTCTGCCGACTTCTCATCAGAATGTTCTACAATCTACAGTAACCTCCAGGACGAGTCATTAGGGTTGGGTCTGTTTCCGGTTTTGACAATCTGATCTGGAGTACAAGCTTAAACCGGTTTGATTTTATGCGAACTGACTGAACCAGTATTTGTTGTTATGAGATGTTCTGGAAAATTATAAAGTAGCCTACATCAGCAACCTGTGCTGACAGCGCTAAATCCAACTTTCACTGCATTAGAAATAAGCAAAATGACAACGTGAATGACATAATGTTTGCTTATAAACAGACCCAATAGTGTCTGAGTGCAAACAAGGAGATCAAATTTCAGTAGACCACTCATAGGTGGGTGGGTGGGAGGACTGTGCACACAATATGTTGTTTTCTAGAAAGTTCATGCATTTTTGGGGGGTGTCAAGACAAGACATGGCAGAGTGTCAATGAAAACAAAAACTGCACCAATATGGCCACATTTTGGATTTGGCTCACACGCTTGGTTATTCATAACTGGCGGTGGGCGGCTTGGACTCTGCCGTTTCCACACTCTTTGTTTGGGTTGAAGCAGTCAGGGTACCGCAGGAAGGTAAGAAGACAGCAGATAGATAGCAAAGCTATGACAATTAGCAATTAGTCCAAGTGAGCGCTGTTAGCTTGCACGGAAAGAGTTTTCTGCTGTTATCATTTTTGTCTAGCTGATCTGCTACATCTTTTGTTGTAAAGACAAAGTGC
Source organism: Neoniphon sammara (assembly GCA_900302535.1). Classification (NCBI taxonomy): domain Eukaryota; kingdom Metazoa; phylum Chordata; class Actinopteri; order Holocentriformes; family Holocentridae; genus Neoniphon; species Neoniphon sammara. Next base: position 20,593 of record OMKZ01055579.1, read on the forward strand.
GTCCACATGTCCCGACTTCACTCAGTTGTTCAAATTTTAGTGTCGCTTCACTCTCATTCATGGGCTCTCATTATGTCCCACTCGGGAGCAGCTAAGTCACATGCCTAGTGGTAACATTTGGTATTACTGGTCCGGTCAGGTATTTGGCTTAATATCAAACCGGTTTGAAAATTTTAACACCAGCCCAACCCTACGACTCATCCACAAACAAAATGTTAACCTATCTTTTAGGCTTCACACCTTACACTGCATGTGAACATGAAATCACATTAATTACTTTCATTGAATAAGTGTGTGTTAGCTACGTTTCTTTGTGCCTAGGAAACGGTCCCATAAAGTGGTTTTAAGCAGCAGTCATGTATGAGGTTGACAGTAATACAGCTACAGTAGCGGTTAATATCCATCTGTGATTAAAAAGAAAAAAAAACTTTTACAAACAATACACATACACAATAACATACCATTCCCAAGCTTATCAGTGCACATTTTTCACACATGCTGCACAGTTGCATTCCAACTACACCCAATACAATGTTCAGCTTTCACAAATATAGAGGGGGAAAATATGGAAAGAAAATGGCTTTCTTCAGCTAATCTCTTATAAACAAAATCTCCAAATAAAGATGTGGCCACCAGGGTGGTTTACACCACAGAACTTGAATGGACAGAATGGCCATTTCCATTAAAATCTACGTTTCAGAATGGTCAGAGCAGTGGCCATTTTTATCGGCATTGTTGCCATGGTACCCTTGGGCTAACATCTGACTTGCAGAAAGTTTCTGAGTCTTGGAGGCGAGAGGTTTTACAGCGAGGACCAAAGCAGTGGAAACGAGTCTGCAATTAAGCTGTCACTCATGCCATCACATGGTGGAGGTCATTTACAAGTTACTGCTGTCTTGTTTTGACATCTTACAGGTGAGAAGATGTGGTTATAGTTGGCTATTGTTATAGTTGAGTTAATCACAGTTTCAGCCTGTGTCCATTAGCTGTTTAAAGTTAAAAAGAAATTTTATTCTCCACTAAGGTTCGACTAAACTACCAAGGTTTGTAGTAGTAAGGAGTTATATTCAGTAAAAGGTATTTCTGATGATGCTTTAGAGCTAGGTTTGCTAATTTGCACATGTTGACTGAGGAGCTGACAGGAGAGACAGTATTTGATAATGTTAATTGTTATGCTAATCTTGTCACTACGGTCAGATTTCAGGTGAGTTTTGACAGCTGTCTGAGTGCTGCTCTAACACACCAGGACACAAATTCAAATGTTAACAATTATTTTGGTAATTTCTGCTGTAGGCTACAGCCACAGCACAACATATCTGTACCTGTGCTTCTCAAGTATGACATAACTCTACTGAATTGAGCTGTCGCCATAGCAACTAACCATAATTGCCATTTTGTTATGTACCAGCCAAATGTTCATGGTGAACAGTGCAGCGACCGTTCTATTCATTCAAGTTCTGTGGTTTACACTGTTAAAACTTTTATCCATCTCCCTGTTTACATAAGTGTATAACAATAGCAGTGAGATTATCATCTGTTACAATGGCTCTAAGTCACTTCATTGGCCTGGGTTTAACTACCCAGAGAAAAAGAGAGAACACTGCAAATGACAATCATCAACGCTCCTGTAGCGAGGAGCTTTAAGAATTGAATCAAACCTGAATAACCTAACAACCAGAGAACATGAGAGTCACACTTCATTTCTTAGCTCTGAGGGTTCCTTAACTGTGTTTCTCACCCTTGATCCTGGGGAACCAGTTGTGAACCAGTTGGGAACAGCCTGTGTCCAATTTTTTTCATTTAAGCAAAGGGTCTGACGCTTGAACACTCTTAGTTTAGTAACTGAAATTTTATCAAAACCCAGGACTAAGGCTGAGAAACACTGCTGAAAGTATGACTATCACATTACAGACACAGTTAAAAGACCTGAATAGTAATAATCTATTTTCTTAAAAAGGCATGTGTTGTGTTTAAACAAGTGTCTCCAGAAAACATTTATCCTGTGTGAGGTGATGAGTTCAAGTGTTGAGGAGTTCCAGAGGCTTTTCGTGGTCTAGAAACTCTTTGCGGCAGCAGCTGAGGTGATAGTCCCTGAGTTAGTGGACCCAGTCATGGTATCAGAACCAGATGAGTTGGAATTGGACGAACAAGAGCTGGCGGATTTTTTCTTCGGAGGGTTCTTGAGCGTTCCAGAGCGCTCTTTGACTTTGTACTCCAGTGTGCTGTGGGGTATCCCATAAACCCCCTGGGCCTTGGACACGCTCATGCGACCTGCCATCACCATAGTGATGGCTTCCTCCAGCAGTTCGTGGTCATACTGGCGGTATCTCCCACGCTTCTTCCTCGGCTGTTGTGCCTTATCCCGGCGGTCTGCCCCCTCCTCAGAATCATCCAATGAGGACCCACGTGGGCCCAAGCGATGAGGTGAATGGTTGGCCCCACCCATGCAGGCATCTGGCAAGAAAGGAGGTCTGAGTTTGAAGAGAGCTGAAGGTCTAGCAGCAGCAGTGGATGTCACAGAACTGGTAGTACCCTCAGATGAGGTGTGAAAATGCAGGGCTTCAGCCATGCCGTAATTCTCAGCAAAGCTTGACCTGCTGTGGTCAGACATGGAACGGACCTGAGGGATACGCAGAGGGGAGGGGGGCTCCAGGCTGGGAGTAGGGCTTGGTGGGGGCTGGAGTGTATCCCTGAGCTGGGGAAAAGAGAGGGAGAGAGTCTTATGTAGACCACTGGGCTGATGAAAGGTCAGGGAGGATGAAGGGAAACGAAAGTCTCCATCCTCTGTAGCTCCTCCAATTTCTGCTCGTTCTGCCCATGCGGCCACCTTCTGCAGGACCAGGCGGGCCTCACCACCCAACATCGACGACATCACACCATATGATGTCATTTCCTCCCTGCGATCTCTGCTTCCCGATGCAAGCTGGCGCAGCAGCCCCAGCCTTCCCTCGGCCAAGCCCTCCAGGCCTTGTCTCAGGGTGTGAAGCGGTATCCCATAAAGCAGCGCGGCCCTCTGCTCCTGCAGCCTCCCTGAGCGTACATCCTTCAAGGCCTTGGACAGCAGCCCCTCAGATAGTTCCCAGCTTCTCTCAACGTACTCCTCCTTCTGCCTGCGCTGCCTCCTAGGGATGGGAGGACCAAACAGCAGGGTCAGGATGGAGGTGATGGAGGGGGTTTGGTTTTGGCATAGGGGAGAGAGGGGGGCAGAGCGAGGGGTCCACTCCTTTATGCCTTGTGTTGGTAACATCACTGCGTCTTTTAAGTTTCATGTTTTTCTGTTTTCAGACTGTTTCTGGGCCCTCATTCACACACACGCTGCTGTGTGTCTCTCATGTACACAGATTCTTTGTGTGTGGCAAAGCCTCTTCACGTCCAGGTGGGACAGTCTGTGAATGGCTGTGGTTACTTTGGCACTCTCACACAACCCCTGGAGCTTTGTGATATCCTTCAGTGAGGCTCCTATGTGCTTGAGGGTTGAGTAATCAGATTCATCATAACTGGATCAGTAAAAAGGAGGTACAATCGTTGTGAGGTACTCCAAATGTTCTCCTCATTGTACAATCCTGAGCTGCTGGCAAATGTTACATTTCTCTGCCGCTGCTGTGACGTTACCGCTCAAGAGATAAAAGAGTCAACCCCATTGAATCCAAACACCAGCCACAAGCTAGCCCAAACCCAAGAATGACTAACAACTGACTGGACTAAAGCACTGCTTGGACAACCCAGTATGCATATCATTCAGGCCAGAGAGGCATTAATTACTTGGCTTAAATCCAAGCAGCACTGCTAAGCATGACTATTGTGCAACACAAGACAATACAGATGCTAACCACCCAACCTTGTCCATGCCATAGTCTAGTCAGAAAATGCAGCAGACAATACCATTGTACTCAGAAGTGGGGGTTTCCACACATGCAGAGTAGTGTGTAATATTGTCATGGTATGAAGAAGGAGTGCCTAGGTCATTCAAAGTCTCATTTTGCATGTGTAGTACACCCAGTTTTAACAAATAGGAATGAAAGGGCATCTTCATGCATTTTAATATGAGGCTAAAAACCATCAGTAAAATAACGAGACCAGCAGTAAAATAACACTCACCCTGAGGCTTTGTGGTTAGCTGATGATGATGATGATGATGATGATGTTGCTGAACAGGCAGAGTTCCTCTTGGAGAGGTCAAGCACACCATCTATCATGGGGAAAAGGGATTAAAACTGATTACGGAGTGAGGCCTCCCTGAATAAGTCTATATTATACTAGCTTCAGGTGAGTGTCAGGCTTCAGTCTCTGACATGGTCTAAAGAAACTTGGAACTAGGTAATATTTATTTATTGATTTCAAATTCATAGTGTTCAGTAAATGTCATTATTGATCCAAACAAGCAAGGACTTCCCTACCTAGCTGCGGTTCCTTCTCTTTCTCCTGGCAGCGGCTCACTGTGAGGTCCAGAGGGGCATCTGACATGTCTGACGGAGGTGAGCAGGTGTCGGTAGTGAAGCCATTTGTTGTGGTGTGGATGTGGCTCTTGGAGGCATATTCCATGGCAAACTGGTGTATCATTTTCTTCATCAGCTCCTGGGCAACCACAGGGATGTTGGAGTCACAGCCCAAGGGTACATCTATCAAAGAGAAGATGGATGCAGGTAACAATGAAACAGGGCAGGTCTGCAATTTTCTCCTGGTGATATAATACACACTATTGTGCTATTCATATTGGGTAGGAGAAAACACGTTTGTCTCAGAGCTTAAGATTGTGACTGTTAACCCTACAAAAACTATAAGATGATCAGTGTTTTCCATGTATTTCTTCTAGATGGGGTTAATTTTAGTCTTGAATGGTCTTGATGTGACAGGGATGTACAAAGCTCACATTTCCCATGGTCGAGTAATCAGTGGGTGATAGGAACAAATGATCAAATACGTTTTTTGTGACATTCACGAAGACTATTATTGTTTATGACCAGTACATAATTTGCAAGCTTGAATGCCCCAAAAAAGGGGGCATATTACTGAAAAGTTACATGTTCAAGTATTATTTCTCAGTGATTTCTGTCTGTCTATTCCTGAAGTCCAGCTGAAAACTAGAGGGGACAGAGCGTTTGCAGATAGCTCTGGAACGATCTGCCCGAGGAAATCAGATCGGCTGAGTCAGTGATCTCCTTTAAATCTCTTCTTAAAAACATACTATTATCGGAGAGCTTTTCCCGGTTTTATTTGAGTTTTAATCTCCATTGAGCTGTCTTTTATTTCTTCTAAAAATGTCTGTTGTTTTTATCTGTTTCTCTTGTTTCTTATATTCAATTGTTTTTATCTGTTTTTTTCTTTCTTATGTTCTCTTGTTTGTATGTTATCTTTCTTTTATCTGTTTTTATCGGTTTTCTTTTAAAACCTGCTGATTTAATGATTTGTCTGTTTTAGTTTGCTGGCTTTGTGAAGCATTTTGTAACGTGGATATTGAAAAGTGCTATATAAATAAAATTATTATTATTATTATTATTACTACTATCATCATCATCATTATTATTTCTTAGTACACATAATACTAATACTCCTCAGGACTCAGGGTGCGTCAACAGAGCTGTTGACACACAACATTAGTTCCGCAAAATACAGACCTCATAATTTTGAACATTATTTGTATGGAAAAAAATAACAGCCTCTATTAAAAATATTTAAAACTAAATGACAATTAATTACAAAAAATATTTAAAAATGTTTAAAATATGTGCTTCTTATGACACCAACTTCACCTTTTTAGGTGAATAAAACAAAAGCAGTCATTTTCAAGTTCTTGGTGCAGGCCTGAATCAAACCTGCATGGCGCTGTAATAATATGTGGTACACGCACTACATGGTGATCCACCAGAGTGCCCCCATTTTCAAGCTACCACATCATGATACCACATCATTACAGTGCCTTTTTGCAGTTTCTGTTACCATTCTCCTCCCTTAATAAACAGCCAATTGGTGTGACCCTCACTTCCTCAAGTCTGTGAATAAAATAATTTTCATTTCCTTCAAAGAAAGTTTGAGCTACTACTTCCATTCAGCTGGCAACTCCATGCGCAAAAACAGAAACCTAAGGGGAGAGTCAACATGGCAGGATTTTTAATGTATGAAGGGCTGACAGAGATTATACCATGTTGCTCAGAGTCATAAGATATTCAACTCACCTTTCTTGTGGAACACAGCTTGGAGGAACCTGTGAGCTGATTGGCTACTCTCAGAGAGGGTTGGGGCCTGACAGGGAGAGTAATCAGAGGGGGAGGAGAGGGGGGAGGCGGCTGCAGGTACTTGGTCCTACACGGAAAAAGACAGCGAAATTACTTGATGAATACAACATGTTTTTCGACTTGCTGTCATATCACTATTAAGGTTACACGGCAGTTAGTGAAATTAAAATCGAAACTACAATTTAAGCATGTGCAATAAGTAAACCTCATGCAGCTGCAATTACTTCAAATTAATTTTGTTTCACTCATTACTAATGAACAGATTTGTTTGGCTCATCTGGACTTCAACGTCCATAAATGAGGCAAATCCAGTCTATTAAATCATTAAATCATTTCAATCAAGATTTGAAATGTACTGGTGTGTTTGAACTCAAAACTGAAGCTTGGATATTTAAAATGAGAGGCATCTGTGCTTATTTTGTCTAGGGTTCCCAATTAAAATGGTCACTCCCTTAAAATAACATGCCTTGTGGCATATTAGGCGGCATTATGACACTTCTAGGCAGTGCACTGCCACACTGGACTGTATGCCCCACATGAGCAAAGCACAAAGCATGGTGGAGGAAGTAGCTTATGCCCAGCTTTGGCTTGTTAACAATGAAATGGTTTACCACAGGAATACATGAAAATCACTCTGTGTTACTGCTGTTATTCTAGCGGCACCACTTGAAAATGGGAGAAACTAGCAACCTGACGCATGCTGCTGAAAGACTAACCACAACACTGTATGAAGCCATTTTGGATTTTACTCAATCAGTAGCAAAATCATCTACAGAGGCCTACTTTGCACAAGGCAACTAACTTACAATGCAGCAGCAACAAACTCGAGTTCACCTGTTGGCTTACCAGTAAACTAAGGAAACAACAATTCTGAGTAGAGCAGTGCTGGCAGCAGCATAGCCCCGCCTCCCTAACTGTTGCTCACCAGAGTTGACCTTGGGACCCTTGCCAGAAGCTTGTTCACAGACCATAACCGATAAAATGACGTTATTTTTATGCAGAGGTATGAGTCGCATCTGTGTTATTGAGGAAGAACGGTTTAAAGAGCTGGTGAAAGAGATGGAGCCTAGATACAAAATTCCAAGCCAGGTCACAATCTCCAAAAATAAAGCCAAGCTGTACAACACAACTTATGATAATATGAAGACCAAAGTGAGGGATAAAACCATCTCTCTGATGCAGTGTTTCCCATTAATAGCCTAGACTATGGCGGCCCACCACAGTCTAATTTGTCCCGCCACAGTTTCAAAATGAACCGAAATATTTTTTACACTTCTCATAATAACATAAAAGATCTCTAACGTTGTGTTGTGCGCCGTTGCTTCAGCAAAGCATCTCTCACTCCCAGTCCCGCGTATCATACTGTCAACTACAGGTTGAATTTACGACTCACAGTGGGGGGTCGGAGCTGACAAGGAGTACGTGAATGCAGCAGCAGTAAGGAGGGAGGAAGAAGTTCTCATTAAACATTAAAAGTTAAATGCGACTGTATGTAAAGGCCATGCATTTGCCCGGCCATAGCTTCACGTGGGCATGCAATGCATATAACCGATGACATGTAACCGATGCATATAACTTGCGACACCGACACGTGCGCGCACGCACACCCACACCAGCCTATAACCAATACTTGGGTTCACGAACACTCTCTCTGTCGCTCGCTCACACGCACAGTCTTGTCATCCTCCCCCCCCG
>OMKZ01055582.1:11616-26336 GCA_900302535.1 Neoniphon sammara
CTCTCTCTCTCCCTCTCTCAACCCAACCAGTCGAGACAGATGACCACCCACCCAGAGCTCGGTTCTGCTCGAGGTTTCTTCCTGTTAAAGGGGAGTTCTTCCTTGCCACTGTCGCCAAGTGCTTGATCATGGGCGAATGTTGGGTCTCTGTAAATAATGCGGTAAAGACTAAGGTCTTCACCTGCTCAATATGAAAAGTGCCCTGAGATAACTTCTGTTATGATTTGGCGATATATAAATAAAACTGAATTGAATTGAACTGAATCCTCTGAGCAGGTGGAGCAGCAACAGGTTAACCCTAACCCTAAAATAAGACAGCTTCGGAGTTGCTGGAGGGTTTATTTTTTGACTCTGGCAGTGCTGGACTGACTCCTATAGACTTCAAGTCTTTACGCTAAGCTAACACAAAATGCTACCCATAGGAACCGAAGCAGTGGACATACAGAGGTGAAAATAGAATCGAACATCTTGTCTCACCAAAGTCGGTAAAAGAGTATTTTGCTCAAAACATTAAAGCACTCCTTCAAGATCGATAGAACCAAACCCACAGTTCTCCACTGACCTCTAATTACAACTAAATCTAAGAGATAAGGCTTGGTGCCAAGCTAAGGACACCAAATTGGCCTCTGACTGGTTATTTTACTGACAGAACAGAAACAAACACATTAGAAAAAACAAAGGAAGGTATGATTTGACTACATGGTCCCATGATAACCAAGCTACATACATGGAAGGCAACAAACTCAATGTTGAAATCTAATACTTCTTCCTCTCTACTTTATCAAGTTAGTGGAGATCAGCAGACGTATGAACAAAAAAAACAAACACACACATACACACACAAAAAAAAATCTTTGGTACTTTATGAAAAGAGTAGAATCCTTAATGTTTCTTCCCTGATTGTCTCTTCTTCAAACAGAGCTACTTCTCAGGCTTTGTCGTGATCAAATTCTATTTGTTTTTTTTATAATAAAACAGGGAAGTGGTCAAAAAATCATGAGACTACAGGACAGGAAGAACCAAACAGGCTAACAGCCTTACAACCCCACATCAAAGGATCAATATCAAATGAAAAGCCAATCTACCTTGATGAAATATAAAGTAGGAAAGAAAATAAACAAATAAATGAAGGGCATGGACAGAACAGGTTGTGAATATACACGATATCACATCTCCTGCCCCACATTTTCTTTCAATCAACCTGGCATGAACCCACCATCCTCCCTCATCCATGCCATCACCTGATCCTGCAATCCTCCAGGACCCTAAAAGTACGTTCAATGAATGGCATCAAACCTGAGAAGGTAGAAGGTGGAATGGATGATGAAATCTGGGTAGATAATTTATTCTTCAGACACAAAAACTGACATAAAACTTTGTATCACGCTTGGTTTCTTCCATAGAAACAGCGTGTTTCACCTTGTAGAGCAAAATACAATTACTTCAGTCCTCAATTTTATCAGAACTTGACTATAGTAATGTTGTTTATATGCCTTGCCATCAGTCTCAAAGCCATTAGTGTCTCTATACCACAGTGCTATTTTATTTATATCAGGTGATAGCTATGATGTGCATGACTGTGTCGTGTATTGAAATGTAAATTGGACACCTGTCGCCACACTGCAGAACAGCATTGCCTAATTTACATATATCTGGCCTTAATGGACAAATTACTAAGCTATATAACTTGACTCTTTCACAAAGTAAAATAACATATAACGCTCATCTTCAGGAACTCATTATGCTTTAGATTCCATACACTTCAACAAACCTGGGTAATTGCCTTTAATCATTATGCACCCTACAGGTGGAACAAATGACATGGGGGAAAAAAAAACATTTTTAGGTTTGCTCCCTTTACTCCACACTGGCATTTTCTTTACAGCTAACTTGACTGATGTGTGTTAACATTTTCAGAAATCATATACTGTCTAATGTCCAATGTTTTATTGTGTCTTTGTTTTGTTTTACCCTTCTGCATCTATCTTGTAAATACTGCCTGTCATTCTCTATTATTAGTATTATTAGTAGTATTTGTTTTATCTATATTTCACCCTAAAACAAGATAAAACCTGTAGGAGGGAGTTTGCTCTCAGGCTGGCTTTACTGTTTAAAAAAAGATTGAATACATGAAAAAAAAATCTATTACTGCTACTTGCCTTCTTCTTGTATTTGCAAAAAACAATACTTAATGAAACAACAAATATAAAATGGAACAGAAGAGAAGAGATCAAAAAACGAAAATGGAATGGGGAAAAAAAAACAACCTCCACTGTCAAATAAGTAAAAAATAAGTGTAGGAAGCAATGGAGGCAACACAGGCCAGCATTCCCAGAGTGTATATCTACTCCCACTTTCGAAACTCTGTGTCATTAACTGACAGCCCTGAGTCAACTTGTAGGGGAAGTTAGACAGGATACACACCCAACACTCCCACTGCTCCCAACCCTGACACTAACAGATATTTATGATGGAAGAAAAGTTATATAATTCTAACAGCAAATGGATAAAATATGTGGCTCTCTGACTTGAAAACCCCTGTGACCAAATCTTATAAATCTGCACTTGTTTTTCTAAGCATTTGGTTATTTTGTTCACCATGCATAACAATAGCAAACTGCTAAAGTGGTAATATCAACACACTGACAATGACCTCCCTAGACTTCCCCGCTAAACCCACTTACATGTGGGACCAGAGGGAAAAGTGTCAATATCTTCTTCCACAGAGACAGAAGACAGTAATTTGTATTGGACTGCAGAGCTGTCTGCCTGAAGTGATGTGCACAAGCTCTTCAGATAAGCCTTGAGATATGTAGGGAAACGTATTTGTATTCACATGTGGGCTAAGGTGCTTAACTTTAATGTTGAGCGGCACATCCAAAATACTGAAATCAGCTTGTTTGCGGTGCCTGCCCCCTGGGTGACCATGCTTTCACCGTCAGAGTTTTTGGAGAGTAGGTTTCTCTACCGAATCTCATGCATCACCTTTAAAATAGAGTGCTTACTCTTAACTTGAGAGAACGGTTTTAGAAATTGCTGTTACATCAGCAAAACGGCCCAGAATGTAGGCATGAAGTAGAATAGTTATATCTGTTTTGTTGCTTATTGACATGTATAAAATATAAAAACAAGGTCTGCACAACCTAAAAATATATTTGGAGGCTCAAAATGTATTGGCCCCTGCAAGAATACTGTGAGTAACTATGCTTTGAATGTCATAAGAAGAGAGGTCTTCTGAAATTTAAAGTATATTCTTTCTGTCATAATTTTCTCTATTATACCAGTCCAACAAAAAGACCTGCCTAGTTTAAATGCATATCAAAATGAACTAACTATTCAGCTTTAGGATGTCAAAAGGTTCTCATTTTCTCACTTTTAGGATAATGGTAGTTGCCAAAAATTGCTTAACACACTGTGTGCTAAAATGTTATCATGTGTACAGGTCCGAGCTTCCATTTTTGTGCCAATTTTCTTGTCACATACTGGATACCAAGACCAGCAGCACTCAAAAAGTCAGAGTAGCCCCTTAATATAGTATATTTTTCATATCTCTGTGTATACATGATTGTGCTGTAGTACAATCATGGGCGTAGCGCACTTCCTGTACCTGCCCCTTCTGTCCCCCGCACTTTTCTGGCCTGTAATTCCGAGTTGGATAACGTTGAATTCATTTTAACAAGTTGGCACTCATATTTCTGAGTTGCCTTGAACACACCATGGTATGTAGGTCTACATGGCAGCACTGCATGTCTTGCTGTGAACAGTGAGCATGGACAGTGAGACAGGTGCTCTGACTCTGGATGCTGCGGGGAAGATGTGAGCTAGGTGAACTGTATGGTTGAACGAAAGTAACGTTAATGTTGTAAAATAAGCGCTGCAATGTTTAGCAAACCAGCCAGCAAAAGGCAAAAAACTTTGCTTTCGTTTTTCAAATCAAACCATGTAAGTTTAGTGCTGCTGTTTTTGATAACATTAGCTAAATGTCAATTTAGCTCAGTTAACAAGCATAATAACTATTGTTACTTTAGACCCAAGTTGTGCTCTGAATTTCACTACTGCTTTGCACATAGCCTATTTATTTATTTATTTATTTATTTTTAATCTATATTATTGCAATAGAAAGAGAAGAGAGAAGGCAGTTCACAGTAAACTTGACATGAATTTCCACAGCCATTTCATAACTAATCTTCTTAATATCTACTCTAAATTTAAATTTTCTTTACATATATTTGTTGGCCATATTACAATAGAAAGAGCAGACAGAGGGCTCAGGGATCAGGACAGGGACCAAGCAGCAGCAATGACTGTCATGGAGAGGCTTCACAGGTGAGGAGAGATTATAACTGGTTAAGGAAATATCTGTAGGATAATAATAATCTTGCTCCTGAGCAATCTGTCCCCCTCACTTCTGAAATGAAGGCTATGCCCCTGAGTACAATGCAGGTTTATGGTTAAAGTGACAGCAGTTATGTATCAGATCGACAAGAAATAACCTTTATTCATCTCATGACAAGTGAGTTTGCTTTCGCTGAGATGCTGAGGTCATGTCTACTACCTTGGTTTCATTCACTAAAAGAGATAAAATGTAAAATGAAGTAACGCATGTAATTAAGACTGAAAAGCAATGACCTTGCGCATAACAACACACTGTAGTAAACTGTATTTAATGTTAAATACTGAAATGTAAATTTTTACCTCATTTGAAATGCCAACAGATTACATGATTATACATTTAAAAGGATTCACATCACTTGTGTGGTCTACATGTTGAATGTGAGGCAGATTTGCATTAATAACTATACAGGTTTTTATTCATGCACTCTAATATTTCATTTTAATAGTATTTACAAGATACCCTTCATTAAATTGCAACAGTGCAGTACACATGGACGGTCTCCAGGGCAACAGCTCAAGGTTTAGAGTATGCAATGTGCAGTATGGCTCAGGTCTTCAGCAGGTGGTTGATAACATTGTGCAAACCACTGAGGTACCACTGCTGACAATAATCATATTAATATCTTTGCAGAATATATCCAGTCTTTAAAAAATACATCACAGTCAAGAGCCCTACTTCATATGTGCAACAGTTACAATGGACTTTATTTACAAAAGGCAAAAGCATTTATTATTTGTTCTGTTGTATCTGTACCTGCTCTTAACCTTGCAATTTGAAATGTTTATGCTGACAGCCCTGTATTTTGTTTAAAGAGAACATAAATTGACTCTGGAATATTTGGGTGAAATCTAAATGTATAAATCACGACATGCTCTATTATGACAATAATTGTGCTTTATTGCCGGTTCCATAAATACTGTGCACAAAGCCCAGTGTGTAATTATTTTTCATAGCCCTCAATGATCCTCATTTCTCAACACAACCTGCCTGGCAGTGGTCGGGAGTGATAATGTCTGCTTAGGTCTACTTATGATGCATTGCTCCAGGCTGGCTTCACTGGCGCATTACCCAGTATTCACAGGTGTTGTGGGAAATCATTTCTATTGCATTTTTTTCTCCGCCTCCTGCCCAATTTGCTGTATGTTCTATGGCAAAGTCTGACTTGAAGGATCATCTTGCAAAAACTATAATTTGGGTTTGCCACACATCTGTCTCAGTTTTCATCAAACAAGAAATCAGCGCATTGTGCTCAGGAGCACAGAGAAGTCCGTGGCACTGTAACACAAGTGTGACAGGCCAAAGTTGTGCATTGTGAAAGTTTTGTGTTTTAAGAACTGGACACATATAATAAAGGAATAAAATATTTCATTTCATATCCAACTACAATGCTGACTATTATACTTCACAGTAGTCATTTATGGGATTATTCAACTTCTCAGGGTCCAGTGGTTCATTTCATCCTCAGGACATCCCTTTCAACACAAAGCCAATGCCTGTAACTGCTGGCCATGTGTGAGTGTGTCTCTGAGGATCCCTCAGCACTGCTCTGGTGTCAGCCAATGTTTGTCCTGGCAGGTGGTCTTGAGGCATGACCAATATGCTGCAGGCTCACAGGCAGGCCCTGCTGGAGCTCTATGGGACTGCTAACCTGGGGCCAAAGCCTGGGTCTCTGCACCATTCTTGTAGTTCTCCGCTCACTGCTTCACCCTCCTGTTTCATCCAGCCGCCAAGCCAGGACCCATGACTGAACTCGAAACTACATTAACCCGCAGGCAAGTGTCATTTCCTATAGGACTGCAGTCCAATATATCCAAGCTGGTAAGCAGCATGGAGTTTAATACTGAGGTCTGGACTCAATATTGAGATAGAGAGAGACTGACGCAAACCAAAGTGATTCATCCAACTGTTCCTACACAGGGCTGGGACCCTGGTTTATTATATGTGTGATAAAATCATCACTGTTTTCAGCAACAAAGCAATCAGCAGGGCTATTATCAGGCCTGGAAATCCTAAAAGCAAGTAATTTCTGGAGGAAAATGACTTATGGAACCAAAGTCCCCTCTGTCCAAAAGAGTTACTGATGATTACATCTGTATCATTAGTGAGGATGGATATTTCCACATTTGGCGTCCTGTTGCAAGCCTTCTCCATTCCTTCTCACAGTGAAATGTAGTGAGCACAGCCGAGGAGGAAGAGGCTGTTGTCCCTTGCCTCTAGCTGTTGTTGTAGGGGTTGATAGCTGCATTAGTGATGTTCTTTGTACAGTGGATGTAACAGTGCTATCATTAGCTATCCCATAGGAGGCCTGCTCTTTCTCTGGCCCATCTGCTGAGCTGAGCGTACACCAACCAGCTCCTGACTTCCAGACAAAGCTAATGCAGGTGTATGAATTAAGTATGGGCACTGCGAGAACAAGAGAACTGGAGATACACAGTTCCAGCTTCCCGCTTTCAAAAAATGTAAGCATACGTTTTCTAGATCATTACCAATGATGATTTTGAGTCCATCAAATCTATAATGGCAGAGCATATTTCTCATAGTTTAACAGAGATCATCATGTGATCAAGGTGATCGTTCTGAATCAGGTTTTATCCATTTCCCCAATTTTTCCCACTACTCCCTTTCTATGTGTGTAAGTCAGGCAGGAGTAGCAAGCAAGGTGTATTTACACCTGTTTTGTTTCATTATGATGCATTTATCTGACCTAGTTTGACGCCTTTTTGAGTTTCCTAGTAATGAAAACACAAATAGGTTAGGTGGATAAACTATAATGGCCAAATCTTTACTTTTTAAGCTCAATTGCTAGTTCTCATCCATCCAAATGTTTTAAAAATGAATCACCTTGCAGCTACAACTTGCGATTGCACGATACACCACATTGCCTGAAGTTATAGGATACCTTTGCAATAAATCTCATAACCGCTTCACATAAAAGAGGCCGAACTCTTTGACCTTGTTCCCAACAAGTGTCACAAGTGCCATTATCATAGTTAATTTTCCACATATTACCTGAATGAGTATTGGCCTGTGGGTGCTGGGAGTGACATCATTACTCACCCTGATGCCGAGCTCCACGTTCTCTCCTCCGTACACCTCCATGCCCTCATCCAGCAGACCAATCTCCTCAAAGTAAAGCCTATCCACCACAAAGCAGCCGATCAGGGCAGGGCTCCTGGGGGATCGAAGATGATGAAGATCAATTTTGTTTGGCTGTTGGTGTGTACTTTCCAGGTAATGTTAACATGGCAGAGTTGCTATAGTGACAGCAGTGACATAAAAAGGCAACCAACTCTGCACAGTATCAGATGCAAAGCCGCAAGAAAAACTTTTAGTAAGATAGAAAGGTTGACCTTGTGTTCAGAAACTGGCTGAATTTTAAATTTTAAACTCCTTAAAACATGCCTGTTCAATAAGGCTTATGGTCTATAGATAATTCATCTCCCTATGCAATCCCTCCCTCTATTTATTCTCTGTCCCTTGCCCCTTTAATTTTGTAAAGCGACTTTGGGTTCCTTGAAAGGCGCAATATAAATCTAAGTTATTATTATTATGTTAATCCTACTTTGGTATACTCTATGATTCATGATATAAAGATATCATGCTCTTTACTTACTGAATGGGAGCGCTCTTGTTGCCCCTGTGCCACCAGGACTTGGGGGGGTTGAGGTAGCGGCACCACAGCTCCCAATCAAATCCCTGGGCAGACAGCGGATACTCTTCAATCTCAAATGTGTCATATTTAATGTTATCGAATGATGGGGAGATGATGCGGGTTCTGTCTTCCTTAATTCTCTGGAGAACAGGTTCGGCCCTTCAAATATAGAAAAGGAAAGTCATTTTCTGTAAGTTCGAGAGCCTCTTTCCATTAGCTTAGTAAACATGTTTGTAATGTAAAGCCACTCACAATTTATAAATGCAAAACAAATTTTCCTTCCGTTTATTTAATTGAAAACACTTTGCTGTCTATCCAACAGGTAGATTAAAATGTTTCTTGAATCTGGTTTTAAAAAATAAAAGACATAAAAATGCCAAAAGAAACATTTATCAATTAGAAAGCAGTTACTGAAATTATTCAATAACTCAATTACATTCATTCAGCTATTTTTTTCCGCATGTCTACCACTTTAGACTGGAACACTGGCACCGCTGGCAAAAACAATCAGAGTTCTTGGAGGACACCTGCTAAATGTGCCATTCTTCCTTAATATTATAACAAATAGTGGGATGGCATCATATGTGATTGGCAAGCAACTAGTGAATTAATTTAAGGGAGAGGAGAAAAAAAAAAAACATTGCAAATCTTCATGTTTGAGTCGAGCAAATTGATCCAGCTTCCATGTTTCCAGGTAAAAGCATTCCAGGTGATGCCAACAAAGGTCTGAAACTACATCAGCAGGCTAAAAGTGGAATTTTGGATGTTGTTCAAAATCCTCATGACAGATTTGGGTCAGGCTGCTGTGTGCGCAGCTATCTGAAAGAGTACGCTGGCAGATTAGAGATAGCTGCATTCTGGGAAATGGGTAGGCCTCACACCCGAGCCTAATACTGTACTTGCGTGCACAATGTGTGTGCCTGTATGCGGCATAGATGGCTGATCATGGACAGAGCGCGCAGTCACTTGAAACACAGCCTCTCAGTATCTGCAGTTTGCACTTTTTAAATGAAATGCTTTTCACTGAGCCCACACAGTGATATGGCTGAAGAGGGGTCACGTCTCTTTGATAAGTGCCACCTCACAAATCGGCGTTGGTGTGTTGAACTGTGCTAACCTAGTGCAGCATGCATGGATATGTTCAGAGTGACTCACCAGCCTACGTTGAACTCGACATGGGCATCAAACAGGGCAACAACTGGAGCAGTGGCAGCCCTCCACCCACTCACCCTGGAACGGATCAGGCCCTCCTGCTTGGAATGCCGGACCACTTTGATGAATCCTGGACGCTGGCTGTTAGTCTCTGACACAAAGTCCTGCAGCTTCTCCTTTAGCTCATCTACAACACACACACACACACACACACACACACACACACACGCATATATACGCACAGTCACGTGAATTATACATCAATATCTTGATAGTTTTTGAAGATCCCTTCTGAGAAAGGTGAGTGAGAAATAGCTGCTTATAAGCAAACTTTCACCCACGAGACTTCATCTCCTCCTCCAAGGGGCAGCATTTCATGGGTAGGAGGCCAAAAGTACCCATGCTTCACTGCTTTGATCAGTGGACCAAAGAGGCAGCAGCTTGAGCCAGCATTCCAGACCTCCATGGGGCTTACTAGACATAACGGGATATTGCAATATTGAGGACTCAGCCTGCAATGCTTTTCAAAACATGAAGGAAGGAAATGGACGAAGTGAGCCTGGTTAAGTGTTTGGCTTCAGCATTTACCTCCATTATTACTAGAGTCACATACTGTAAGATGAGTCATGTGCTGTAAGATAAATGGGAAGTCAGTGCTACTTTTATGGCGTAGTGGGGGTTATTAGTGGTAGCACTCTTCCATGGTAAAAGATTTTCAGAGGAATGTAGTTTCTGATTTCCTCAAAACCACAATGAATTAGTGTTATTACTGAGGTGTTTATAGGGTTGCCTCATGCCTCATATGGAAGCCAAGGGAATGAAACTTTGGACAGTTACCATAACTGTCAAGACAGATGTCCTGGGTACGGGAATACTGGGATGCCGTTAACTTTCTAGACTCACACTTTGGAGTCGGTCATGAAATGTCAGCAAAGCCCAGTGGCTTTTCAAGACCACAAAGTTACTGCAACACAGTACCATAAAATCAACAAGATGAAGCAATGAAAAGAGTTTCATTATCCTCACCATGTTTCATCAGCCGTTGTATAAATAACCTTAGGCCGTGTTCACACTATTTCAGTTTTATCAAACTGCCAGTGCCATTTTTTACATTAAAGAGAATGGGAGCAGTCCTAATGCGGACAGAAAGCGTTGAAAGCCTTGAAAAACACGCTGTGCCTGGCTTCTTCTTACACCGAAAAAAGTCCTTTTGAAGTTGAGAAAAGTTTAGCTTTTTAGAGGAGTAAAGACCTTTTTTGTGAGCTGATCAATCACAATGAAGAAGACAAGGAGCTTCACAGTTTTTAGGCAGCTAAAACACAGCAGCCAGAGTGAAAATGGAAAAAGGACCAATAGAAAAGCTGGTGGTAGTTGTTACTGTCATCAGAAAAATGATGTGAGCTCATTCTGACTCCTTATGATGACAGTTTCTGTTAAGTGCCTAAATTGAATCTAACAACCGTTTTTGTCATCGTGGCAGCTACCACAGCTTGTCATTATGTAAACACAGTGCATGTAAGGCACTTTCCTTTCATCATCAGCACAAAATGTGGTTAACAGGGTGTTTTCTATAAACAAGTACAGGTTCTGTACAATCCCACAATGCATTCATGGCAATGATATATGGAATAATTAATCATCAGTTTGAATGTGAACTCAGTTCTCTCTCTCTAGCAGACTTATGTCCTCTACTGAGCGAACAGTGAAGTTAGACGACTTGGCTTACGAGGATGTTGACATCCGAACTGTTAGCAATAGCTCATAACATATTACATACACAGAACTGCTCCTACAAGAATCTATGTTATGAAAAAATGCCATGTCAATGATTGTCTGCAATCACAATGTGGCAATATATTATCATTAACATCACTGTATGGCAGCAGTCTGTGTAAATTGACAAATTACCAACACAGAAATTCATTCTCACTATGTACAACATCATCAAAATTTGCATATAAAGAATATTGTGAAAATTGCAAATAAGATGTGATGATTTATTATTTTAAATCTCTTTTACCACACAGTAGCAAATTTTCATAGCAGCTAAGAAAAGAGGAGTAACTCTCTTTCAGCAGCCTGGTCTGACTTTGGTGACGAGAGTGCTGTGGCGAGTGCATCGTGGTGAAAAAGTGGAACAGTGTGAACGCACGCTTACTGTGCAAAACCCTGAGTAAGAGGGATGGAGTTAATACATTCACACAACCCCACCAGGCACATGCTTGTTTACATCTGACACTGCATGAATCATTTCTCTCAAAGCTCACCAGATGGCAGGACTACAGGCCAGAGAATGGAAGATCTCTAAAAGTCATCTCTACACAGCAAATAAATCCTGTAACACTCTACTCAAAGCATCAAGTCAATATATACTGGACAGTACTGTGTTCTAGTTGGTGATGTGCACAAACTCTGAAAGGGACAAAATTCTCTAAAATGGCAACTTCTGGACTCTCCTGGTGGCTCAGTTGGCTGCTTACTATCTAAATCCAACTCCTTGGACTGGGAGCCTTTGCCGCTTGTTACATTCTGTACATACCACATACATACCATCTTTTCTGTCTCTTGTCACTGTGAACAGTGTAATAAAGTGCAAGTACCATAAACATAAACTTTTACAGGAATTTGGGGTCAGGGGGCACGCTCCCCTGAATAGTTTTGTACAGTGCCACACACACACTCTTTCAGGGAAGAAAACCCAATGTACTTGTATTTATGACCTCTCACTTAAATTAACAGATAATTAAGTCTAAAAATGACAGGTTTGTTTTTGTAAATTAGTAGTGGTGTTATATGATTCCATGTGGGATAGGCCACCAGTGAAGGCCACAAATGAAGACTTCATTAATTTATTCATTCGCTCTCTCATTTGTTCGTTCGTTCATATTAACTGAAATTAAATTGGTATGCAATCAGCTTGGAATCATCAAACTGGACCTTAACAAAGTTGTTTGCTTGTTTATCAAGATAGTTTCCATTTCTGTTTTCCAAAAACTTAAAAAAAAAACATACAAGAAGAGTAAGCACTCAATCAATTATTATGTTGCTTGTTTTAACAAAATAGCTGGTGTTGGAACTGAATTTTTACCCAGAAAATGCACTTTTCTACCAATATGAGTCACTGCTCAACTCTTTTTGCCCTTAAGAATTCCACATGAATCTGCACTAGGCTGCTGAAAGTGAGGAGGCATTTTAAGGATCACTTTATTGATAGTCTGGCATGCTATTCTACAAATATAGCCCGCATTCAAACCAACAGTGATCACACATTTAATGGTGTGAGAATTAGACAAGTCAAACAGATATCAGCTGAGGTTTAAAATTGTGTTTACCAACCAGCCCTAATAGCTGCTTCTCGATGCAGTTTGGAATCTCTCACAAGTTCATCCAAAGGATTTAGACATTTTTTATAGCAAAGATTGGATAAGTGAAAGAAGCCAGTGTCTTATGCTATTATGGAGAGGATGAAAACATTCTCATCGCCTTAAATGCTCACCACTGACAAATCTAAGCTCTTAAAGAGAAGGCATGTGCACCAGGTTTGAATAGCCTATAGTGAAAATACTGAGTATAAATGCCCTTCAGACTGGCTATCTGCCACATTTAGCTTACAGCTCCTCAGAGAAACTCTATCTTGGTGTTTTAATCCAAAAAAAGCACATAGGACAAAAGGACTGGGGCAGTCACCCCCCTCACCAGGTACAAACTTATGGTTTTACTTGTGTTTGCAGCATCAGAAGCTTTTCCAACAGTTTGTAACACGGTGCTGTTTTATCATGACACAAATTAGAGCTGCCCCATCATGGCTGACAATCACTCTGGTGATCAGTGTCAGGCATCAGGAGATATTATGTGGTTTACTATAAAACAATCATAATGCTTTATAATTAATTATGATTATTAATTTATACAATGGGTTTTCTGAGCCAGGTATTAGGATTGGTCCCAGATGTATTCTGACCATGCAGATTAAGGCACTGAAATATGCCTGTTCTCCTTTTCAGCAGCCCTTGTTCCAACAGTAAATTTCACTATCATTTCAGGAATTCCACTATGAAGAGTTTTAAGCTTGAACTGAGCCAACCAGCTATGAAATTATTTTAAGAGATAATGAACCACTCATCCCACACAGCATTGCATGTGATGTCACCGATTCCCTTTCCCTCACTTTCAACGGTGCTACTACATAATATCACAATTTAATGTAATAGCGATTACTGATTTGTAATGATTTTCACTCCTGCACACACCCTTCTCATCTGTGAAAAAAGAAATTATGTCTGACAGCAGACCCAACTTTCCGTGGCTCTGGTCTGGATACCAATCATGTAATGTTTCTATGGTAACGGCAACCTCTCAGATTGCTGGGAACTCCCTAAAGCATTTTACCATAGTGGCAGTGTAGAATTTCACAAGGAACAATTTCTTAACAACAAAGTTGGAAAGTTTGTTATTAAATAATAATCTGGATGCTGATTTTCTATCCTGCAAGCTAGTTAATTATTGCATTCACCTGGCGTCCCAGGTGTAAATCAGTCCCTGATTAAATGGCTAGAATGAAAAGCAGCAGCGCTCTGGGTCCTGGCGACAAGGATTGAGAGCTGCTGACTTGTACTAATTCAACAGTTTTAGCTTATTGAATAGAAAATTGAGATTTGAAGCTTAATGCGGTTTCCCTATTGAAATCACCCCATCCTTCATTTTGGAATTTTAATTCTGCCTACAGGGAAGCTAGCCATTCATGTGCACCTGCTGATGAATATCCAACAGTTTACTGTATCTATAATTTGTTTTAACGACTGAATAATTAAGACATTCTGATGTGTGTGAATTGAGAATAACAATGATGAAGTGTTACGGCTCATAGCAAATCATAATGAAGCATATTAAATAACAGGTTCATTACACCAGGAATGGCTGATGACCAACACCCATCAATCTTTTATGACTGATTTCCTGCTGAAGCTCCACTGGAAAGCAATGGGCTTTGGAACAGAGTTGGTTTGGAACAACAAGCAAGCAGACTTCTAGCATTTCTGTGAAAAATGCCGTTAATTTTTTTTTTTTTCGGATGATAAAACAGCAAATCTAATGAGTGAGCAGAAGAATGATGAACACAACATTTGGCTCATTGCAGTCATATCCTCAGTGAGATATGAGAAAATAACATTAGTTGACTTAGTGTGTGACTCACTGGATTCCTTGGATATCCTTTATTGAATGAGCAGTAATACACTATTAAACCTCTCTATATTCAAAATTTATCTTTTGTAGATCTGGCATAGCTGGAAAGCTTATAATCAAGGGGCAGGAGGTGGAGATGAGCTGAGAGTAGGTCGGTGTGTTCCTGTTAAATTAAAATCTGTGTGTGCTGTAGTATATATTTGGAGTTCTGTGCTGGACTTTGTTTCCTCTGCTCTTGTCGTGTATGACCTTTTCAGGCGCATAACTGCACACATGCAAAAAGCCAAGCAATATTTTAAGTTATCACACGGCTCTGTGGAATACTGAACTCTGACT
>OMKZ01055585.1:0-10118 GCA_900302535.1 Neoniphon sammara
ATATATCGTGTATTTGAAATACATGTCTCTGAAATTTTATTTATAAAAGTGAGAGACTTTTAGGAGAAGTCAGATGGTAGCAACTATAGATGGTAGGACCTATAACCGCTGAACGCAGACAGAAGGATGCTTAGGAACTGAACCAGTGGACGTACAGAGGTGAAAATGGTATCAAAAATCTTGTCTCAGTCTGGGTAAGTTGGAAAAAGGGTATTTTGCCCAAAATGTTGGAGTATTCCTTTAAATAATGGTAAATGAGCTCCAGCCTCTTTTACTGCAGCTTCCTGTGCTTGTTTGTGCAGGTTCTGCCCAGCGGCGACATGACAGAGGTTGGCGAGAACGGAGTAACTCTGAGCGGAGGACAGAAGGCTCGGCTGGCCTTGGCCCGAGCCGTTTACATGGTCAGTTGTCTACTGTAATCAGCAGCCAGCTATCTGTATAGAGTACAGAGAAACACCAGGATGCTGAAACAGCTTTTACCAGCCATTAGCTTGCAGGTCAACCTGTAAAAAGATCTTTGAACTTGCCATTTTGTATTGTCGTTGAGGAAATTGTAGTAGTTTTTCACGTCATTACATAAACTATAGACATTTTCTAGGAAGATAACCTCTCAAATTTGCCTTGAGACAGCTCGCACTGACCAGTAAATTTGATAACTGAATGTAAGTCATAATCATAAGCTGTCAAAGCCCAGATATCTTCCTTAAACTTATATCTATGCATTTATTTTCTTTTTGTTTCAAAGATCTAACTTGAATGTGTACATAATTACATGTTCACAGAACTTCATTGTGCTAAAATGTCAAGATTTATTGTTGTAGTATTGGTGGTACAAATGCCAGTACAGATATAACTATGAAAAGTCATTATTGACCATACTATCTGTGCACTGATAAATGAGTTAAGTCATCATGTTTTGTATTAATTTTTTATAAAGAAATAGTCAGTTTTGTGGAAAGTAATAGGTTTGATCAACAAACAAGTCCTGTCCTTAAGTGTTCTTGTTCATGAATCCTTGTGGTAAGTCGCACATGAGCTGTATGCTTACAGTTTAAAATGTAAGGACACGCCCTTGTAGTTCTTATAGATTGAAACTATAAAAATATTTCTTTATCGTCTTTAGGTTTAGCATGTGATGCCATTCTCTGTGTTATGTTTATTTGGCCGTTTAACATAATCACCTAAGGAGAAAGACATCTACCTCCTTGATGATCCACTGGCAGCGGTTGATACCGATGTGGCTCACCACCTTATGCAGAAATGCATCATGGGAATCCTCAGGGGCAAGACCAGAATCCTTTGCACACACCGCATCGAGTTTGTGGACAAAGCTGACCTGGTGGTGCTCATGGACAGTGGAACGATCATCAAAACAGGTAGATGAAACAGTCATTATAAATAGGTTCAAAGATGTTTGAAGTTTCCAAAGTTCAGTGGAGGCTTACTTTCCTCATGGGCTAGGGAGGGCTCCCTCACCATGAAAGTACAGAAACATGACATTTCTGACTCTACTGTACTTTCCTGTTGCTTTCACACAGGCACACCAGCAGAAATCCTTCCTTTGGTAGAAGCAGCGCCTAAAAAACAGAAGAACGACCTCAACATGAAAGAGAAAGGTATCTGAACTCTGTGTCACAACTGCCTGACTAAAAATCTGGATGTACTGAAGCTGCTTTTTGCTGTTCTTTGTGTTGATTCCAAAAACTAAAGTTAAATTACTGGCTGATAATAGCTACTGATCTAATTCTTGACTTTTATTGAACCATGAAGACTTTGGCTATTTGTTTGGAGTCATTGAACAAAGATAACAGAGATATAATAACTTTTTCTTCATTGTAAAGATTTTAGATATCTCTAGGTGTTAAAAACAGAGAAATTCAAGACTCTTTGCTTCCCCAATACAAAACTCTCTTTCAGACTCCAGTCTGTGCATTTTTAACAAAAGAGAAAGACATTGTAGAAAAGTCTGACAGACATTCTTTTCGTGCCAACTTTAACCAGATGGCATGGAGCAGGAGGAGGAGGAGTCAGGCTCATCCAGGGAGCTCTGTGTGGAGGAAGGTCCTGACCTATCAGGGCAGGAGCAGAAGCAGGCGGGCGGGCTGGCGTGGACGGTTTACCATACCTACTGGGTGTCTGTGGGCGGAGTGCTGGCTGCCTCCATCTTCATGTCTCTCCTCCTCATGCAAGGTTTGGATCAGACACTTAGCCGGCCGACGGATGCTTCCATCCATCCAGAGTGACTAAGACTTAGTTCATACTGCAGCTGAAAGTGTCCCAATTCTGAGTTTTTATTACCCCTTACATCTGATGCTTTCCAATCAGTATGAACAGTAAAAAACGGCATGGAGTGGCATTTTTAAAATTCTAGTACTGAAACAATTAGTCAGTTAATCAAGTGAAGGACGTAAGTAAATGTTACATCATTCACCTGAGACAGCTGTTTCAGTGTTGGTGCCATGGCGACTTGGCTGAGCCAGTGGAAGACAATGAGATAGAACAATAGAACAAAAGCCAATTAGCTGACTTGATTTTTACTATGGGAGACGCCTTAATTCAGAAGCTCATTCCATAACTGAAATGTATTGAAAACAAGTGGCTGAAACGCAGGTAGAATAAAGGGTGTGACATCTGTTTTTTATTGTTATTGGGCACTGACGGCCTTTCTGACATTGCTGTTAGTTGTTTTTGGTTTGGAACATGAATTCCATTTTAAAATAGATATGAACAGTCATCTACAGTCTGGTGAAGCAGAAAAATCACCCTAAATGGGGCTATTGTTGACATATGGCTCTTACCAGTTCTAGCAGTCAACAAACTGCCATTGTTTTTCATGGCTTATTCAGCCTCTAAGAACGTGTCCGACTGGTGGCTGTCCCACTGGATATCAGAGCTCAAGAACAACGGTTCCGCCGGGACAAATGGTTCTTCCCCCGCTGCCTACACCTCACCTCACCTGCTGCTCTTCTCACCTGGAGGACTGATGTAAGTTGATAGATCGGTGAAAGTTATAGTTGACTGATCCTGTGTTTGGTGTTAACGAATACCCAGCAATATGCAGGATGAGGCCAAGTTCAACCTCAACCCAAACAAGCACAAACCTTTCACAATGTGATATTACAGCACAGTAAAAATTGGCTCAGAAACCAATTTGAATTGATATCAGACAGATATTTAGCTTCTGATTTCACTACATGATGCAGGTAGCAGCTATGGACGACTACAACGATGTCTCCACTTTCATTTTGGTTCAACGGCATATTTACATGGGTTTTGATGTATGAATAACCTCACACATGCAGAGACACACTCAGTCATCATGTGTAATGTAGCAGATGTAGATTTGCTGAGTACCATGAACAAATTAGAAAATAGGTGAATGCCTGCATTTACTTACTTACTTATTGTGACCCACATTTTAAAAATCAAATGTGTGCGTACCTCCACAAGAGCCAATGTGATTTCTGGCATTAATGTGCTACACTAAATACTATTTCAACAAGGAATCACTGTTACAAATTATGAGGATAATTACCTTTTGAATATTAGGATACCACAAATATATTTATGTTATGTTGTAATACATGTAACATTTCACTGTTTTTATGCAACCATAACTAAAATGATTCTAAATCTTTAACATTTTTCCTACAAGGTCTCCTCTGTCCTCATTACAAATGTCGCCTTTAAGCAACATGAGCTCGGATGTGAAGTTCTACCTGACGGTGTACAGCTCAATCGCTGTGGCCAACACCATCTTCACCGCCGCCCGAGCCTTCCTCTTTGCCTACGGAGCCATCTGCGCCACCACAGTGATCCACAACAGACTGCTGGACAGCGTCCTGAAGGTGAGCGTCATCTGAACTCTGAGGCCCCAGGCAGCTGTCAGGACAACAGGCAGAGCAGAGCCTGCAGAACCAAAGAGACTGAGTGTATTTTCATATTTGGCAGCAGCAGTTGAAAGGTTAGAGAGACAGTTGAGTGACTCGAAGGTTGCCAGTTTGAAACCCGGAGCATCCCGTGTCTTGCAAAATCTGGGTGATTAAGTGGGAAATACTTTTCTAGACCGGCAATGATTATTTTCATTGCAGATAAGTCTAATAGTGATTTTTTTTGATAAATTGATCAATCATTTCATCTACCACATGTCAAAAACAATGATAAATGCCCATCCCAAAGTAACAGAACCCAAAAGATGTCTTAAAATTGCTTACTTAGTTTGACCAGCAGCCAGAAAACTCAGTGGTTTCATTTTATAATGATGAAAAGTAAGAAAATCTCAGCATTTGTGAACATTTGCTGTAACCAGCAAATGTTTTGTATTTTTACTTGAACTCAAACAATGACTCGAATATCAAAATCATAATGGATTAATTTTCTGGCGATAAATTAAGTGGCCTCTTGTTTCAGCAGTACACTTTACCCTGAGCTGCTGCTGTCAAAATTGCTGTGAGCAAGGCAACTACTGCACTGGAGCTGCACAGCAATAATCAATTGTATGGAATGCCGATAGGGTCATAATTCATCTCTTTTTTTTTTTTTTTTTTTCATGCCATATTATTTCTGCCAAGAGCTTTGAAGGTGCACAGAACGTTGTTTATCAGTGCTAAACACCAGTAAGCGATTGGAGGAGAGTTTAAACGGAGAGTCAAAAAATGTATACAGTGAGGAAATGAAGATGATCTTATTTGCTTTCCATACTGGGGAGACGTCACTGGTGATACACACGGGGAACCTGCTCTGTACTGCTTTGTTACTTATTAGCTGTTTCCCAAAGCCTAGGCAGAAGCCGAGGTAGGTGGCATTTCTCAGCTGCTGCGTCACTGAAGGCCGTTCCAATTAGAACGGTCCTTCATATACATCCGAGAAATGCAGCCTTCATCCAGCAATTTTCGAAGGACAGGTAGATGTATCCTTCCCAGCCGTATGTATCCCACAATCCTGGGCATACACCTTCTTCTTCGTGCTCTGGTATTTTTTTGGCACTTGTCCAACAGCTTTAGGTAATTACCACCACCCTCTGAATCCTGTGCCTATAGGAAGCAGAAGTCAATTTGATATAAAAATCCTGCTGCTCCATCAGAATTTGTTTTTAAATGTAAGTTAAACTATTATTATGTAATGTTAATATATTTCTTCTCTATCTCCACAAAGTCCTTAAAAAGGACAAGGCAAAAAAGCACCTTGTCTGTTGTGCGCGTACGTGATGTGCATGTAGGGTCTTGGTAGACCGCTTCAAAGCAGAGGCCTCCGCAGGCTTCGTAGCCTTTGTAGTGCAGTGCTACCAAGGACCTGTCCTTCCTCGGCTGCAGCCTAGGCTTTGGGAAAAAGCCAACCACTTCCCAGCACTTCTACCCAGCAGCCTTCAGGCTGCTAATCTGCTTCTCTCCATTCTCCACTTGTTTTCTCTGCTGCCAGGCCACGATGTCGTTCTTTGACACCACGCCGCTGGGCCGCATCCTCAACCGCTTTTCCTCGGACCTGTACAGTGTGGACGACAGCCTGCCCTTCGTCCTCAACATCCTGCTTGCCAACGTCTTCGGCCTGCTGGGCATGCTAGTGGTGATGACCTACGGCCTGCCCTGGATCCTAGTGCCCCTGCTGCCCCTGGGCCTGATCTACCACCGCACACAACTCTTCTACCGACACACTTCGCGTGAGCTGAAGCGCCTCTGCAGCCTCACCTTGTCGCCCGTCTACTCCCACTTCTCTGAGACGCTTAGCGGGCTGGGCACCATTCGGGCCAGCCGCAGCTCAGCCAGGTCAGAGCCACACAGATCGGCCATCATTTATTTTTTATACTGTTATTGGGGACATTATGAAGAGTAAACCCCAAAGCTCAGTTTACATACCGTTTCATTTGTGAAAGACAGTTTACTCACTGCTTTTAAGCTGACATAAATATTCATGACATAGATTTCATAGCACATACAGGAAGTCGTACATTATTAAAGTATCAGTAAACACATTTTTTAACATTCAATTACACAAAATGACTGTGATATGTCCGCAAAGAGTGTGCACCAAAACTTAGCAGCCATCTGGTGCTTTGAGCCTGACGTCAAAATCCGTGGGTGTCATTTCACTGTCACACCTCTTGCTGAGACTGAAACAGACTTGTAATGATGATGCCTCATACCTCGCCCTTATTTTCCCACTGAGAGGGATCAGGGAGCAGGATTGTTGGAAGTTGCACTTCACTGTATCATAAACTAAGGACAGAGTAAGAAAAGGACTTTTTTTGTTCACAAGCCACAGTAACTGTCAGTTTCCTGAATTACACAGTCACTGTCACATTTCACCGGCGAAACCAATTCAGATAAAGAAACTCATTTAGAAAAGATGCTCCAAATGGCTGGTGGTAATTACTCATTAAATGCCTGCCTGTTGCATCTCAAGTCCCAAAGCAAAGTAACCAAAACTTTAACTCTGTTTACTAAATAAGAAAGCGTAAATCCCACACTTGCACGCAGCTATGGATAAAAGTAGTGATAATATGTATTTTATACTCCTGCAAAGTCTAGTCTTGTCATGTATAATTGCACTACATGTGAAGTCATGTTTTTTTCCATCAAACTTCATACATCTCTGCACCATTGTCATCAAGATTTATGTCACCAATTTCCTCTCCATTTATTGTACCATATAATTAAATGTGCAAACTGGTGCATTTTTAAACATCAGTATGTCATTGGAAAATTTATCAGGATTGGTAGCCTCTATCATGCTTGAAATGATCAGTTTCCTCGGTCTCTCAGCAGTTGAATTTGACACAATTTGAGGCCTCATTGTAGGCCTCAAATTCAGGCCTCGTTTCTCATAAATTGCCTCTTGTCCCCAAGACGAAACTTGCCCTCCTTCTCTGAAGAGGCCAGGTAAAGCTAACAGTCTTCTTGATGTTGGTCTTGTTTGTTTACAGAAATTGTATGAATGCCTCAAAATTAATGTGGCATTGATTTATTGATGTTGTTATACATAGCACCTTTATAATGACTCTAATTTTGATCTAGACTGAAAATCTAAGGGATTTGCACTCTCTGTGTGTGTTTGTTTCAGGTTCGAGGAGGAGAACGCGAGGCGTCTGGAACTGAACCAGCGCTGCATGTTCCTCAGCAACGCTGCCATGCAGTGGCTGGACATCCGCCTGCAGATGATTGGTGTTACCGTGGTGACGGGCATCGGGGTGATCGCTGTCGTCCAGCACCAGTTTAATCCCATTGATCCAGGTGAGTGAACAAAGGTCAGCTACAGTGTGTCAGATTATGAAGAAGTTACTAAAATTACGTATTCACTTTTTGGGAAAAAAACCTTTGTCATGCAGAATTATTGTTGGGATGATCATACATAGGTAAGTAGTTGTGAGTTATATTCAGGATTTCCAAAATATATCCAATCATCACTGGATGGCAGCGATAGAGCTTTGGACAGCATTTTAAGGTGCATGGGCCTCTGGGTGGCAGCAAAATCCCTGTACCATTCAAGTCCCAACCCAAGTTTTCTGGGTTGGATCTACTCCTTTGTTTGTTATTTTTGTTATAGCACACACACAGTGTAATTAGATTTATTTTTATATCCTCTTGAGACACACATGCATGTGGACATTTCATCAAAGACGGCGTAGAGGGTTAGAGGTAAAGAGTGGTGTTTATTGACCTTATTCCCATGGTGGCAATTTCAAACTTGTGTCAGACTCAGGGTGGGGAACTGTCATTTATATGAAAGTAGGGTTATTTCTGCATGAGTGAGGACTTCAAATAGGCCATTATATAGACAGTTATCAAATCAGCCAACAATATCAGGAACAGCTAAAATGAGTGTTGGTAAGTTGGTTGCAAGCTAGTCACTACTTTTTTCTGGCTATCTTGGCTAGAATCCAGTAATTAGCCATAGTCAGCAAAAAATATTAAAGTACCTCTTAAAATACCTGTATCCCTCTCAATTTTTGAAATGTATTTGTTTCTTCTGTTTTTCCCTGGCTGAATCCAGGTTGTGGTTTAACTTTGGTATGACATGAGTTCAAAATGGGCACAGTTGGAATAAGGAATAAGGTTCAGCTATGCTGCTGAAGAAAACTGAGCCTTGGAAGCTTTGGCTGCCACAGGGGTCGAACCTGTGACCTTCCCAATAAAGGACAGCATTTTCAGTAAGACTGTATGCGGCTGTGTGTGTCGCCCCTGCAGGTCTGGTGGGCCTGTCGCTGTCCTACGCCCTGTCCATCACAGGCCTGCTGTCAGGCCTCATATTCAGCTTCACCCAGACTGAGATGCAGCTGGTGAGTGTGGAGCGAACAGAGGAATACTCCACCGGCCTGCCCACTGAACCACAGCACCAAAACACACAGGTCAGACAAACACATCACACTGGCTCTATTTACATGCAGAGTATTATTTGTAATATTGACCATTTTTCATTTTCGCTGTTGAATAATCCACCCTGGGATACACCTACACTGTTATATATTATCAAGCTGTGATGATTAGTATATTCCAGGAATTACTTATAAAGTATTGCAATTTACTTAATGGGTGTGCTCACTTTGACCCAACCTGACTCATCTAGCTGTCCTTTAGTTAGTGAGTGCCTTTTGACAACCCTCAGAGAAGGGATATGAACTTGTTAGATTCAAATATAGGTAGGTGTATGATCATATAAATACTGCTAGCTAGCCAACTAGTTTTTGGACACTATAATATCAGACACAGTTTTGACGCTGCATTGCATTCTAGTCTGTTGAATGGCGGCTCTAGAAAGAAACCCTCGCTCTTTGATTGTGAGGGACTGACCAAAACCTGATGCTTACCGTTGATGTTTTATATCGCTCAAACATTCTCTGATATAAAACTCCATTGAAGGTGCTGGAAATATTTTGATATGATGTCTTATTTTCTGCATTTGGACACTTATTTTGGCTCAGAAATGGAAGATACATAACTAGTAGCTGAGTTAAAGGTGTTTGGTCGGTGCATTTTTCCTTCAAGACCTATTTCTACAGATGTGGTTTTATGTAATAATCTCCAAATGTCCAAATAAAATTATTCTGATTATCATTGCATTGTCTTTTTTGATGTTAGCTTCCCCCAGAATGGCCAGAGCAGGGCTGGCTGGAGTTTCGGGGAGCGGTTTTGGCTTACAGGGAGGGTCTCCCGAATGCCCTGGATGGGGTGAGCTTGGTGGTGCGACCCGGGGAGAAGGTGGGCGTCGTGGGACGTACGGGCTCTGGCAAGTCCACCCTGTTCCTGGCTCTCTTCCGCATGGTGGAGCTGAACCGAGGCCAGATCCTCGTCGACGGGCTGGACATCAGCACTGTGGGCCTGGCTCAGCTCAGGTGGGCCGGGGTTGGTAAAGCGGTTGGATGATGATGATGATTAGGTGATGATTTGTGAGCTAACTTGAAAGAAGTACAGACACTGAGGGAGATACAGCGCGTCGGCAGCTCCTGAATGTGTCTTAAAAGCACTGCAAATGTCTTGAATACAATAAAAGGTAGCATTTTACCCTAAAAATTATTTGTGCACAGTTATGACTGTATCATGAAGAATCTCTTGTGGTTGCAGTGATTCAAAAACTTTGAAAAACATTTGTTCTCACTACTTCCGCTCGCTCACTCCATTCATTGTCTAGCTTGCTTGTCCATCGCTCTCCCTCCGCATACTACTGGACCTATCAGTCTAATTTTTTATTTATTTTTTTAATCCTATTGTGACCTTGTTCACTCCAATGGCAGGTGAAAAAATCCAGGAGGTGCGTTGCCTTTTCTGGGCGAGTTTATAAAACACACTGCTGATGAAGAGAGTCAACAGAACACAGAGCAGACACACAGGAGAACAACACTGTAAAAAGTGTCAGAGGCTGATGGAATCTGTCAACAAGCGGGGGTTAAAATAGATTCACTAGCCTGATGCTTCACCACTGTAAAAAATGAAGTGTAAAACAACTGTCGCTGTTTCATACATCAACAGACTAATTTGTCTAATCTTCTTGGGTCTTTTGGCGAGGGACAAGATCCAAGCCATCATGGAAAACCCCTCTCACCCTCTCTACAACCAGTTGTGGCACAAAGCAACAACAACTATTTACTTTATATAGACACTGTGTCCCCACACACACCTGGAGGAGAT
>OMKZ01055585.1:12962-27958 GCA_900302535.1 Neoniphon sammara
GAGACCGACCCGACCAGAGACCGAGGAAACAGCGGGAAATTTGGGCCCGACCCAAACCCTCAGGCCAGGCTGGGCCAGTCTTGGGACCGGGCAGAGAATCAAACCTGTACTGCAATTGCTGTTTCATAATGTTACAAAAGTCCAATGCAAAAAGAACACTAAAAATGTCCCAGTTTAAAGGTGTATTTAGTACGATTTTTACTGCTACATAGCGCATATTGACTGTAACATATCTGGATTACTGACTGATACCAATAATTCTGAGTGATTTGCCAAGTGTTGGGATTTATGGTTTTCAAAACTCATGTTGTGGCCTGTAAATCCGTTTTGGATCAACCTGATGATGCAGTGCTGCTGTTCCTGGTCACCAACAGAGGACGACAAAAGTTATAAATGATTTAATGCCCCTTTAAATGTAATGTTTTATGGTTTCCAGTACTTTTTAACCAGTGTTGTGGCATTATCAGCTCTTCCTACACTGCTGTTATCGGGTTCCTTTGAATACACTTGAGACTAAATGACACAACAGGAACATACATTTTCTTTGGTCTTCATGCAGATTTTGTGCATTGACGAAGCCACAGCCAGCGTGGATCAAAAGACCGACAAGCTGCTGCAACAGACAATCAGAGAGAGGTTTCAGGACAAAACCGTTCTCACTATTGCCCACAGGTAAAATGGCTTTCTTTCACTTGAAATATTGATGCAACTGTATTTAAAGAGTTTATTCCCCAAACCCTCTCTCTTGCTGAGGAAATTAGCTGAAGTCATTATTCAATATCTTTAAAATACAGAGGATTCAGGATGTAAACATGTTATCACATTGTCAGCAATGGACTTAGGTTGTCTTCTGTCCTTTAAAAAGTGCTGTGGTTTGTTTTTACTTTGTGTTATCAGTCATTTTGTAGGTGTCTCTTTCTTACTGGATATCTCATTTTGGAATAGAAATGCCTTTATTCACACAAAAGCCAGTCATGTTTGGGGAAAAATATAAAGGATTTTCTTTCTTTCGCTTTTTTCCTTCCTTCTTTCCTTCCTTCCTTCACCAGGATCAACACCATCATGGACTCGGACAGGGTGCTGGTAATGCATGCTGGGAAGGTGGTAGAGTTTGACACCCCGGCTGCCCTGTGTCAGACTGAGCGCTCCGTCTTCCACAGGCTGGTTGGTGGCAGAGGAGAGTGAGACGACCCAGAGACTTCTGGAGGGAATTTGTTGGAAATGAGAGAATGATTCTATTTTTTTAAGCATTTATTTATCCCCTGAAGGCCAGTTTAGCACTCGCACTCTTTTACAGCACTGTCCGGCTTCACACTCACACATATTTACACCTCCTGCACATTTATGCTTGAGGGAAGGGAGAGTGTTATTGACTTGGACCAGGGATTTGAAATGGGCTTCGACTAATGCAGATTTTTAATAATGATAAAGTTACAAAGTTCTGTATATACATTAAACAAAGTAAAATAATGGAAGCCATGAGAATAAAGACAAGAATGCCAATAAATGGGATGAGTTTACAGGGACAATTACAAATATATAATACAGCAATAAATTATTCAAATAAAATAAGAAAATTAAAGGCTGATGCTGATATTTTAGACTGAAGTTGCCGATAGCTGATATTTCACGTCAATATTCAGCATCTTTTAAATGGATTATTTACATGCCAACAAAGATATTTTTTATTTCACCTAGAATTTTCTTCTTCAGTCCCCGGTCATTATCAGCACCAGTTTTGCTCCCATCACTGTTACAGGGTCAGTTTGTTTTCCTTCTTTATTTTCTTCCTAATGAAGATTTACTGTATCTGTATGTGATATCGTTTTATCCACTGAAATCAGTGCTGGTCAGAGTTTGTGGACTGAGGAGGGGTTTTCCTCTTACACACTGTTACGGGTTCACATTTTCCTCCACCTCATGGGAACAGCTTGAAAACCACAGTCGACTGACCCTGGATCTGTTTCGGCTACCTCAGCTCTGAGGCACGCCGCCGACCTTTGACACCTTATATAAGAGCCTGAAGTCAGAGGGTACAGGTGGCTCTTGGGACGTCTACTGCTTCTTCTAAGTCGCTAGGTTAATTTTCAAACCTTGGCATTACTGTTTTCATTTTACTTTTATTTTCCTGTAATCCCCCCAGAAAAAGTTTTATATCTGGGGATTTTGTAATGAAGAAACGTGGCCTTTTTATAAGCAAAGGGAATATTTTTAGCAGTGAAATATGGACAGTGGAGGAATTACTTGTCTTCCTAGAACAAATGATTTACCCTGAAACCTCCTTCAATAGTCAATCATTAAGTTTCTGATGGTGGTGGTGATGACAGTCCTACAATCTGAGATGTGTTTGTCCTCTCTTATTTTTATCCATATCTTTGTCTTTTATTTTGTTACCAATAAATGTGACACATAAGGGACGTAATTTCAACACTAAAGCCATTCAAACTGAAGCCTTTTATTCAGGTTTTAGTCTGTGTAGCTCTGTAAGTCACTTTGTGACGATTACATTTGTTAAAAACAGCTTCATAAGTAAAATTATCTGAACTGAACACATCGCTTACATGTTTCTACTTATATTTTAACATCAAGGCTCGGATGTTTTAGAATATGGACTTTAAAGCATATTTAAAGCAAAATTGAACTTTGGTAGAGTCTTGGGTTGCATATGCGTATGATCTGAATCCACATAGTGTTGAAATATTCTCATTAGTTCCTCTGTGCTGGGCTGCTAATCCAGAATACTGGATTAGCAGCCCTTTCACTTCTATAGCACATCAGAGCAGCTCCCAAAACACTTTTAGCATGTAAATGAATGCAAACAAAGTGGATTATGCCAGTTTAAAAAGCAACAGGTCCTGGTAGCCATTTCTTTTCTTCTTATTTGGAAAGTAGATCCTGTTGTTATTGTCTGCAGGAAACTTCTGTATGACCTTAGGCTAGGAAGAAACAACCTGATAGTACTTTTACAAATCATTGTAATTACATAAAAAATGGGTACCAGGAACTTTTTTATTTATTTATTTTTTTAATATTGACATAATCCTCTTTGTTGGTGCTTTGTTAAAAGTGTTTTTTTAGGAGCACTAATGAGGATATTTTGCCACCATGTGGGCTCAGATCACATCCAGGGAACATCCAAGCCAACAGGCTACCTAAGTTTAATTTTGCTTTAAATGAACGTTGAAAGGGCAAAGACTGAATCTTTTGAATGGGCTATTGTTATTATGTGTAATGTTGTCATAATGAATGACTCAAAGCCATTAAATACATTAGAACTACTGTATGTGCAGTGGGGTTATTTGTGATGTATTTACCTTTGTTAACTTGAATGAAGTCAACATCAACATGGTGTGAATGAAGAATTCTGGAAGGATTTGTTTTGTTTTTTTTTCAGTGTTGATGAGCGATGTATTCATGGAATTTATTACTAAATGAATAATAAAATAGCTTCACTGGGTACATTGTTGACGTGGTTTTGTTTTGCATGGGGGTTTGCCTTAAAATAATTGTTCCTATGTAATTTAGCTGATGGATTGAGTGCTTATTGGAAGCAGCAGCAGCAACCACACCTTACAGGTTGAGTTACGTAACTACTGCGTGAATGGAGCTGAACTCTGCTGTGCTCTTTTCTTTAGACCCAGATTCACACAGACAGCAGTCATTGTGCCCAGCCAGCACCTTGTAATCAAAGTGAGTCATCAGAGTGAACGCCTGCCTCTCCCTTGGCACAGCTCAGCATTTTTCTCAGGTTAACGCCCCTCTCTCTCTACGTTATCCTAGTCTGTTGATATGGGGAGTGGTGTGTTTATGTTTTTTCTCTGTTTCGGTTCCTGAAAGACAAGGTTTCGACTGTTACTCTGGACTTGATGTATGTTTGTGTGTGTATGTGTGTGTATGTATATATTTATATGTTTGTGCATATGGGTATGAGTGTGATAGACTAACAGAGGTCAATGATTTAAAGTGTATTTGTATGTGTTTTGTTAGGATTTTGCTGTTGAAAACTGCAGTAACTGTAATATTGCTGATTTCTGTGTTTTGACTTCAGCCAAAAGATGCGATTTTTGGTTTTATGAAACCCTTTCAAAACAAATGGATGACTTCAAATAATTATGGTGGTCAAAGTGGGGGGTAATTTACAAACCATGAGTAGCAAGTTAGCCAAATATTAAAAAAACATATGTATTTTCTGAAAATGTGTCTATCACTAGCAGTCATTAGCATGTAATGTAATTCAGCATTTAATACAATAATCCCCCAGAAACTGGTCCAAAATCTGAGTGACCTGGGCTTAGACATTTACGTGTGCTCATGGATACTGGAAATTTGCAGACTACACCACCATAGTTAAGACTGATAACAAACAACAATGAAACAGCCTACAGGGAGGAGGTCCGACACCTGGCTGTTCCCATAGCAACCCAGACCTCAACACCACAAAAACTAAGGAGATGATAATAGACTTCTGGAAGACCTTCCTTTCATACTGTCTGCGTATGAAAGGAAGAGGTAGAAGCAGGTGGAGAACTTCAAATTCCAAGGAGTCTATATCACAGCAGACCTCACATGGTCTGTAAACATCCTCGCTGGGTGAGGAAGGCTGAGCAGGGACTACTATACTTCCTTTGGAAGTTAAAGCAGTCCCACCTCCCATAGCAGCTGCTGGTAAACTTTTACAGTGCCACCATCGACAGCCTCCTGAGCTACTGCTGCACAGAGTTGTACAGCAGCTGTACTGTGGAAGACCGGAGTGATCTGCCACGGGTGGTGAAGGCCGCTAGCGCGTCATTGGGACTGCACTACTACCTCTGAAGGACATTTACACTGGCCGACTACAAAAGAAAGCCAGCGGTATCATAAAAGGGTTAGGGCTAGGGTTAGGTTTGGACACGTTTTAGTAGTAGTTAGATGGTAGGCATTATAACTGCTGAACACGTGTATCCTTCCATCTGTGTGAGCGGTTATAGTTCCTATTATCTAACCTGAAATGAATCTTTTAAAAAAAAATTCCA
This sequence comes from Neoniphon sammara, assembly GCA_900302535.1. Lineage (NCBI taxonomy): Eukaryota > Metazoa > Chordata > Actinopteri > Holocentriformes > Holocentridae > Neoniphon > Neoniphon sammara. The sequence goes on from OMKZ01055585.1 coordinate 17,975, forward strand.
AGATGTGTATTTCAAATACACGATACCTTAGGTAAATAAGACAGCTTCAGAGTTGCTGTAAGGTTTATTTTTTCACTTTGACGGAGCTAGACTAATGACTTCTGTAGACTTCAAGTCTTTATGCTAAGCTAACAGGAAATGCTAATCATAAGAACTGAACCAGTGGACGTACAGAGGTGAAAATGGTATCGAACATCTTGTCTCAGTCTGAGTAAGTCGGAAAAAGGGTATTTTGCCCAAAATGTTGGAGTATTCCATTAACAAAGACCATCACCTTGCACATATTGCAGTATTGCACATACTACCCCATATGCTGCTACTTCACCTCTATGCTATTTAGGTCATATCTGCTGTTTAAATGCTGCACACTGCTGAAGAGCTGCAGCTCTTCAGCAGATTTTCATTGTTCTGCGTACAGTGACAATAAAGATCTAATCATTTATGACTGAATCATGAATACAATTATTGTCATTCAGATCATTTTTTTACAGATTTAAATCAATATCACCAGGAAAAAAATCATTTTCACAGCTAACTGGCCAACTTTGTAATCCTGCATTGTGAAATACTCTCCTAAACATGAGGCAATATTTCCTGAAAGTTTCAGAAAAACATTTTTGTGAGATTTTCTTTGGACAGCAGCACATATGTATATGCGTGAATATTTATAGTACTAACAGTGGTGGCATGGTCAAGGTATGTTTGCATGAGGGTGTGTGCATACGTGTGTGTGCCGTCAGCTGTGGGACTTTCAGGGTGTGTTTCCGTGGGTGTGTCCACGGCTGACAGAGGCGGGATTTTCGAGGACGAACCTGTTTGTCTGCTTCAGGCTGGCTATTCGTTCCCCCAGCTGGCGCTGCTGGTCGTCAGTTGCCGCTGGAACAACCTGCAGAGCAAACAGCATGGACTGATAACACTGTGTTGCAACTGGACCAACACACAGCAGCTGAACAACACGGAACTCAGAAAACTGCCTGATGGACTCCAGGGTAAGACTCATTTCAGCTGTCATTTACAGCTTTTAGATGTGGATGTGGTCCTGTATGGTGCCATGTTGTTTTCTTGGCAGTAGATTGTGCTGAAACTGAAGGTACACAGTCAAGTCATCACCCTGGTAGTCTGTGTCATGCCTCAGCTTTTACTAGGTCACATATATACATAGAAAGAAATGCTCGTGGAATGCCTGAATAGTCACAGACAAGCCGCACTTTGAGTCCAGTGCCTACTGACTCCACATTTTCAGGTTCATTACTGACAGCTATGTGGCTGATCTGTTTGTGTGTGTTAAATATGTAACTTTTTTGGAGGGAAATCAGCCACCTTTGTTGTAAAGTCATTTGGAGTAACTGTAAAAAGTGAATGAATACCAAGAATCAGAATCAGGTTAGTGTGAGGTTTCACACAGTAAACTTATCTTACTTACTGTACTTACCTTATCTTGGAGATTGATTGATAACTTGTAGAGTTTCAGAGTGCACACTGACACACATGGTACAACAAAAGCAAGACACACACACACACACACAGTGGAAAGAGACTTTGCCAGCCACACTATGATCATTACACTATATATACACAGTATAGTATCTTAATCGTCCTCTAAAGGAAATCTGGCTTGCAGCAACGCATTTGAGACACACTGCAAACACAATAACAAAATCCAAACAGTTAAAGATCCATATAATAAAAGAGAAAGAATATATATGCATAAACGCATTTACACTGTCTAGTTCTGGATATTTATAGTACTGTGCAAGATCCAAAGTACAGAGTACAGATAGCATGTTTGTTGCACTGAATGAAAGGTATTCAATTTAATTATTACATGTTATTAGTTTAATTATCTGAATACATTAACATAAATTTTCTCTTTGAAATCTTTATATCGAACTCAGTCTAAAAATCAAAAATAAATGCATTTTGAAATAAGTTGGTACCACAGTGAAATGAATGCTGAAATGATAATTAATCATAATTTTGATTATGATTTTGATTTATTCAGTTATCAGTTAGAAATACTGATCAATTTTAAGACATCATCATTGGGTTTAGGTAAGCTGGAGGTAAATTTAATTTTGGTTCAAGTTATGACTGTCATGCAATGGCACCACCAAAGACACTGTCCTTTGAATATCGTTAAAAATGTGAATTCTAAACACTAATTCATATTAAAAGACTACATTATACTGTTATTTCAATTTCATATTTTCTCTAACAGTGGTGATTTTCAATGTGCTATTATGGCACAATGCTGCTGCATGAGTGCAGGGGGAAATTGTTGAAATGTAATGGTTTAGTAATTGAGGAAAGATTTTAACCTACATCTTCATAATGTTTTTCCCCATGTGTGGAGTTGTGAAAAACTGCAAATAGGCGGTAGTGTTGATTCTAGCTCATACATACACATTCACTCGTTCAGCTCACCTTTGCACAGTATATCACATGACTTTGATTAAAGGCAGAGCCTGATAGAACATACTGTAACCAGATTCACTGGAAATCTGCCAGTGTCACGCCAAAACTTCTCTACTAGAAAGTGGTAGGTGTGGTTACTTCGACTTTGTGTGCTTACAAAATGGAAACACCCAACAACAGAACACTTGTTCACTGTGCTCTGGATAAACCTGATTTTCCCAACTTATGGCCCCAAGGCCATAACTTGAATACCTGAAAGGCGCACCTGCTAGGTTACCTGGGTGTCAGTCATTTGTTTATTTGCCTACATACAGGGGACTCTAACCATCAATGTCCCCTGCTTCTACTGTTTGCATATTTTGCTGTTTATTTTTGAACTTGCAGGGAAATATAAGACTTGTCTTCTCTTAATAGCCTTTGGTGTACTGTTCAAAGGCTGTCACAAGGGCTGTCACTATATGAGATTTTCACTGCATGATTATTGTGGCCAAAATAATTCACAATAACGATATTATCACAACACCTATAGAAAACAAAAAAACAGTAATGCTTTCAATCAAATTCATCTTTACCTTTGTTTGTTGTGCATTTTGTCTCTTTTTTTGGCAAATGATTTACACTCAAAATACGAGTGTAGGGAGGTGGAGAGAGTGTCTATAACCATACTCTGTACCCATAACTATACAAAAGTGTACAAAAAGAACAATTACACTTAATGGATTGGAAGAAGGCACAAACACAATATTATCATATGTGTATTATTGACATGATATCAATATTTTATTTCATTTTTTTTAATATCATGGTTATTATCAATACCAGTATATTGTGATACCCCCAGTTCAAATTATTGGCAACATCCTCCCAATTTTGAATTGCAGCTTGTTTTGCACAATCCCAATTGTTTCAAGGTTTAAAAATCTTCATATATTTTGTTACTTTCCCTTCACTTACACACTCTGTTGTCTTACCGGCTTTACTGGGTTAAATGAGTGAAGTCACTGTATGATTAGAGCTTTTATCTGGATTCATCTTGTCTTGGCTAATAGAAACACCTGCTAAGGTTCCGGCTATTTTGTACATGAAGTGTAAGCTTTAATATGTGTTACATGTATTATAATTGTCAGATTAATGCATCAATTTAGATAAATTAGTTTATTAAGTTAGAAGCAAATGACAAAACTCTGCTTGGCCTTCAATGCTCTACTCATATGCCACAATAATGTTTTTTGGTTGAAATAGCTTAATTTGTGGGCTTTTCCAAGCAAATATTGATATATGTGATTGTTTGCGATTAATTCAACTAATTTATCAGCATTTTATGTAATTAATTCGATTAAAATATTTAATCGATTGACAGCCTTAATAATAAGCAATATATCTGATATTATAGCTGCATCTGTTGTCTGAACATTTTATTGTATATTTCTTCCTCTAGGTTTAATGTAACAGAATTATTTTGTGCCACTGAGACAGCAACACAAGGATCATGGTATGAAACAGTGACCTATTTTTTTTTTTTTTTTTTTAATTTTGGTTTGAAAATGTTGAGAACATATTAATTCTGATATGCCAAGTCAAATTTGGATGTTTTTACAAGCTTCTCTTATGGAGCAGGGCTACTGTCTTAAACTGCATTTTCAAATGTCTCCTTGCAGCTGGCACACCGCAGAGGGAGGAGCCTCTCTGAGGGCCTGACACTGGAGGAATCGGAGCAGGGTCGATTGGTCATCTCCAGCATTGATGACGATTCTTCAGCCAATCAGGGACTCAGGGAAGGTACAACCCTCAAGCTGTTTCTGTACCTTTTCCTGTATTGCACCTGACTGTCTTGAAAGTGAAATGCAAAATCTCTGAGCTTTTAAAGTTTGAATAGTTGTTTTTCAAAAGAATATAATTATGAGTAAGATATTGTACATTTGACTCAAATCTAAGGATAAGCTAAACCTACACATTTTAGACCAAATATTTTATAGATTTTTATAAAAATACCATGCTTCTTTTTAAAAGCTTTCTTTGAACACCCAAATGTTAAAAATTGGGATGGTTGCTTCGCTGCTTTATCTGGTTAATGTGAATTTACAGTTATGATGCCTTTGGGCCTAACATGGCACTAATAATGCCAGTATTATGGGTTTTGAGTCCAACCAAGGCCACCTGTGCTAAAATATGTTCACACTTATGGGGTTATGAGTAACCTTTGATAAGAGTGTCCAAGAAATACACTGTAAGATGTTGCTTTGTTATTTGGAAACAATTGTTCTTTTTCAGGGGAAGAAGTTGTGGGGGCAGCAATAACTTTTGATGAACTGTCAAAAGAAGATGTGTTGAAAGTACTGAGGCTGATGGAGCCATATAATGACAGGGTCCAAGTCCTCACTAAGGATAACTTGAGCAAGAGCCTCAGCAATCTGGATAAATGTACCAAGAGTCCAGCGGAGGTAGGTGGAATATATATCTAATCAAGTCAGATCTAACTGACTGAGAGCATGAATGAATGAATGAATCGATCAATCAATCAATCAATCAATGAAAGAGCGTTTTTTTCTTAAACACAGGACAGCAAGAAAATCACTGTAAGAAAAATGTGAAATAGATTTACCTTACCTTTTGAGATAATGGTGATGATAAGAAAAAATTCAAAGAGGGATTGTCATGGCAAACAACACCACAAATGACGCCCAACTATCACTGTTACAGAACAGTTACATAGGATATGCTGACTGATTATATACATTGCACTGAAATTCAAATCACCGAGCTATGACTCATCTTTCCAGATGCTGAAGGATTCCTACAGCAAACTCTACAATGCAAAAATCAAGAAGTTCATCAACGATGACACCCCTGGTGTTGACGGAGGCCTCATGAATGGGTTGAAAGTCAAGCAAACAGTACCACACTCATCTCAGTTCAACCTTAAAGGTAACACCGAACTGCCTCGCCTTGGAGTGGACTTTGGAGTTCTGAAAACAAAGAAACCAAGTGCAGACTTTTATACCGCTACAGAGTCAGATGACATCACATTTTCTGCTGCAAAGACTGGAGCATCAGAGGGTGATGTAAATGGCAGCAATGTAAACCTTCCACAGTCTTTCCCTGCCTTGAATCTACAAGCTGACAATGGAGCTATTCAAGTACCAAGATTGAACATAGATGCTACAAGTTCACAACTAAATGTCCCAGATCTCCAGCTTTCAGGGACTTTACCAGAGTGTCCTGGTGTAAACACAAAAGCTGGTATAAAAATGCCAAATGTGGATGTTCCATCATTTGACTTGGAAATGCCAAATCTTGAAAGATCTCATAATGGAATAAAGACTCCCAATATGGATCTAAAAACTCCCTCCACTGATGCTCCTAGCGTGAATTTACCCAATGTAACATTACCGTCAATGAAAGATTCCCAAGATCTTGAGGGGCCAGATGTGAACTTGGCAGCACCAAAGTTCAGAGCTGGAATTGAAAATCCAAATGTAAATATACCCTCATCTAACCTCAACCAGCCCAAACTGAATATTGGAGGCCCATCTGGAAAATTCAGAGCACCACACTTTAAGATGCCAGACTTTGGTCTATCTGGGCCAAAAGTTCAAGACCTTGACTGTGACTTAAAAACACCAGACTTGGATCTCTCTGCTCCCAGGTTTAAAGAACATATTGATCCCAAAGACATTAATTTGCCTGATATTGATCTTGAACACTCCAAGCTAAATCTTAATGCCCCAGATGTGGACATTAATATGCCTTCCAGTAAATTAAATCTTGATGCAGATGCTCCCTCTGGTAAGCTCAAAATGCCAAAATTTAAACTCTTTGGCACATTACCAAAGAAAAAAGATGTGGATATCAATGCAAGTATGAAAACATCAAACTTAACTCTGAAATCACCAAAAATGAAAGGCATAGATGCTCCTGACATGAATGTATCAAACATGGATCTCAAAGCTCCTGATTTAGACTTGGCCTCAAGTAAATTCAGAGTACCAACACTGAAGAATCCAGATATTGGTTTGAGTGCTCCTGAGATTGATACCCCCTCTGGTAAATTTAAAATGCCTAAATTTGGGCTTTCTGGTACCCTGCCGAAAGGACCAAATTTGGACATAGATACAGATCTGACAACACCAGATCTGAGTCTCAGAGCTCCAAAGGGTGGGATTGATGTCCCGGATTTGGACTTACCAAATGTAGACCTTAAAGCTCCAAAGTTAGATGTGAAGACTCCAGATGTAGATTTTGGTTCACCCAAAGCAAAATTCCAAACGCCCAAATTTAAGATGCCTAAATTTGACCTCCCAAGCCTAAAAGCACCTGACATTGATGCCAACTTAGATCGCCCAGACATAGATATCAACACACCTGATGCCAACATCAAGGGTCCTAAAGCTAGTTTAGATATGCCAGGTTTTGATGTTGGCAGCCTATCAGGAAAATTCAAAAAGCCAAACTTGAAAATGCCTGATTTTGGGCTTTCTGGCCCAAAGTTGGATGGCCCTAACTTTGACCTCAAGTCACCCAACCTAGATATCTCTGGTCCTAATGTTAGTGGTGGAATAAATCCACCAGACCTGGACATGCCCAAGGTTGACCTCAGAAGCCCCAAACTCGACCTCAACGCCCCAGACATCAATTTAGACAAGCCATCAGGTAAACTCAAAATGCCCAAATTGAATCTCTCAGGCACATTGCCAAAAGGAGCAGATTTTGACATGAAAACAGATCTGAAAAGACCAGATTTGAGTCTGAAAGCTCCAAAGTTAAAGGGTGGAATTGATGCCCCTGACCTGGACTTACCAAACATGGACCTTAAAGCTCCAAAGTTAGATATAAATACTCCAGATGTGAACATTGGATCACCCAAAACAAAGTTCAAAATGCCCAAATTGAAGATGCCTAAGTTTAGCCTCCCAAGTCTAAAAGGACCTGACATTGATGCCAGTTTAGATCGCCCAGACATAGATATCAACACACCTGATGTCAACATCAAGGGTCCTAAAGCTGGTTTAGAGATGCCAGGTTTTGATGTTGGCAGCCCATCAGGAAAATTCAAAAAGCCAAATCTGAAAATGCCTGAAGTGGGATTTTCTGCTCCAAAGTTAGATGGCCCTAACTTTGACTTCAAGTCACCTGACCTTGATGCCACATTACCAAAAGGACCAAATTTGAATATAAAAACAGATCTGAAAACACCAGATTTGAGTCTCAAAGGTCCAAACATAGACAGTGGGATTAATGCCCCTGACATCAATTTACCAAACATGAGCCTCAAATCTCCAAAGTTAGATATGAAATCTCCAGATGTGAGCATAGATTCACCTAACACAAAGTTTAAAATGCCCAAACTGAAGATGCCTACATTTGATATTTCCAGCCCAAAAGGCCCCAATGTTGACATAGATGGGGACTTACAGGCACCTGACCTAAATATCCCAAATATTGATGTTGACAGGCCAAAAGGAAAATTCAAAATGCCAAGTTTAAATACGCCAGATCTAAGTCTCTCTGGACCCAAAGCAAAAACACCACACGTTAATCTTTCAGCCCCCAAGTTAAAAGGCCCTGGGACAAACTTGCCAGATTTGGATTTTCCTGATGCCACTCTCAAAAGCCCCAAACTAGACCTCAATGCTCCAGATGTCAGTTTGCCATCAGGCAGACTAAGAGTACCAACACTTGAGAGACCAAAAGCAGGGATCAGTGTCCCTGATATTGATATTAACGGTCCATCTAGTCAGATGAAAATGCCCAAAATGCCTAAGTTTGGGCTTTCTGGCTCACTACCAAAAAGTGAAATTGATACACCCAACTTTGACATCAAAGCACCAAATCTCAGGGGTTCTCTAGATTCTCCAGACTTGCCAGCAGTTGACCTGGGAGCCCCTAAACTTGATGTGGATGTGCCAGATATGGACATTGGTTCTCCTTCGGGAAAATTTAAGATGCCCAAAATGCCAAAATTTGGGGCTTCTGGTCTGAAAGGCCCAGATCTTGGAATAAATGGTAATATAGAGGGACCAGACATGAACTTTACAACTCCTAAAGCAAATGCAGGAATTAGAGGTCCAGACATCGACATGAATGCTCCCTCAGGTAAAATCCTAGGTCCCCAGACTGATCTTGATTTGCCAGACAGAAAATTCAGACTTCCCTCCCTCAAGTTACCTCAGTTTGGAAGCCCAGATCTTAATATGACAGGGTCTGATATTGACTTTGGTGCACCTCTGAGAGCAGCAAACCTGGATATCTCTCCTCCAAATGCAAAATTGAATATGAAAACACCAGATTTAAAGGGAAGTGTCACAGGTCCAAAGGTTAATTCTTCAAATGTTGATCTCAACATGCCCAAAGTGGATATGCAGAGCCCACAACTTCATCTCAAAGCTCCAGAGCTTGACATTGATGCTCTTTCACAGTACAAGTATAAAGGTCTTTCCCATAAGAATCGTATGTCAGATATTACAGGGGCAAATATGAAAACACCTGTCTTGGACATTGATGGAGATGTCAAATTGCGTCAAACTGACAGAAAGACAACAAAGACCAAAGCAAGGTCAAGCTACCCTCTCGTGGATTCTGGTTTACCAAAGGCACATCTAGGCCATGATATTGATTTTACCCGTGCAGATCTGAACATTGATGATTTTACAGGAAAGGATCATGTTCTTAGAGCCAGAGGTTCGAAAATGGATGTCACCATGGCAGAAATGCCAGGCATCTACAGTGGGACAAATCTGAAAGCATCAGTTCCCAAACTGTCAGCATCAGATAATTGTGGCCAAGGCTCTGGGATCTCTCCATCAGGTATCAATATCGACCTCAGGGACCACAGACATCACCGAAAAAGTGCAGCCGGTGAACCAGCTGGTGTGAATTTAAAGCCCCAGATGGCAAAGCAGCCTGTAACTGACATGGGTTTGCCACATTTTTCCCAGCATTCAAAACAAAATGTATCCGACAATACAGATGGATACTATGTCACTGTTTTTCCCAAAGAAACACAAAATGGAAAAAGCAGCAAATACAACACACTTGGAGGAGTTGACTTTAGTTCATCAAATATGGACCTTGAAGTTCCAGATGAAAATTACCTAAAGGGGTCAACATTCTTTTTTTCCAACCTTGTATAAAAGATAAAAAAAACAAACCAAATATTTTGTTTTTCTTGCATTTTTTCAGGTTTATTTATTGTGATTTATTGTGCTGAACCTGAGAGATTTTTATGAAATGTGTAACATTCTGTATCACTGAGTTGAGGGGATTTTTTGTACATAAACCCATGCCTGTACATTTGTAATGATGCAAAACAATATCTGTTACAATGCAGCACACTTGCACTTCTTTTCTATGTAAATGTAAGCTATTACACGTGTAATGATGAGAATTTGTACTATATAGCCTGTTTCAAAAGAAGGTATACATTTTTATATACATTAAGTTTAATTTGAAGTAAAGTATTAATAAATTTTTAATGCTAACAATTGAACAATTGAATGTTGATTTTTCAATGACTAAAATGATTAGAATGAAAAGCATACCACTTTTTCATAATTATTCAAAATATTTTAA